>JAJVSH010000254.1:89008-162764 GCA_021460005.1 Tetramorium alpestre | reverse complement strand
AAAAAAAAAGACATACCGAAAGGAAGAAAAAAAAGTCGCTTTTTTTTCCAGGTTAATTTTCGTTTCAGACAAGATAGAGTAGGGCAGGAAGGTAGAGACAGAGAAACGCCGAAACACGCGTGATGTGTCCATTTAGCGGGTCAGAAAAAAGAAGAGAAAAAAAAACAAGGCATAAGATAAAGAACAGTCATCCGACGAGGGAAGTAGAAGAGAAACAAGTGGAATCGGATAGGCAATTTCGAGGCGATTAAAGCGAGCGAGACAGGAAGCGAGTAGTCGGGCGATCGAAAGAGCGAATGAGCAAGGGTCGAAAAGTATCGAGGGTTGAAAAAGAAGGAAAGACGGAAGGAAGGAAAAAGACGGCGCGCGAGGAACCGTCGCGTCGCCGTGGTCGTCGTCGTCGTCGCCACGTCGGATCGGGATCCCGGGACACGGCCGTGCGCCGCTCCGCTGCCCCACCCAGCCTCGTCGTCGGGGCGGCCATGCCGGGACCGCCGCGATCCGATCAATACTTCGGTTCGGGCACGAGGCGCGGCGGAAACGGCCGAGCGTGATCGAGTGCGGCCGAGCCCCGGCACGAGGCGAGCCGAGTTCCCCACCATGGGCGGCGTTGCCGGCTCAGTCGTTGTGCGGGAGTGGTCGCCGAGGGATGTGTGGCATCGTAACCGCGAGTGTGACCGAGGAATAAAGAGCCGGCAAGTTTTAGTTTCCCGTTTCGCGTTCAGTCCACACGCTCTCTCGTACGTCCACCTCGCGCGCGCGTGTTTCCCCCGGCTGCCGAGGGTGAGGAAGGAAGAAATAGAGAGGAAAAAAGGGGAAAATCCCGAGTACCGGGTTCGTGTGGTCGTTACCGCGACACGCAACCGTTTCCTCGCCGCCTGTCCCTCCACCGCGCGCTCGTCTAAGCTCGCGGGCCGGTGCACGGATCTTACGCACAGATCGTGTATTTACTTGATTATTTATTGTACAAAGGACTATAAGCCATAGGTAGGTAGGGGTGCCAAGAGCGCCCCGCGCTGCACTTTTGCGTCGCACTTTGTGGATCCTTTTTCTTTTTCGTCGCCGTCCGTCTTCGTCCAACATGCTCCCTCTCGCTCGTTCGCTTCCGCGCTCGCGCTCCCTCTCGAGCCGCATGCTATGGAGCGCGCAGGTCGTTCGGGACTCGGGCCGTGCTGCTTTTTCCACGCACTCGTCACTTCCTGCGTGACCGAATCGCCGCCGGCGGCCGCCGTCGATGCTTCTAGATCGTAACGTTCGTCGCTCTCGTGGGAAACTGCTTGGAGCGAGCGAGCGAGCGAGAACTGAAGCGAGTCGGCTATCGATCTCCTGCCGCATCGTAACTGCGTCGTAGAACTACGGGTTCTCTCGTACGCGTATCTCCGCATTGACGCGTAATAACGGAAGCTCGCTCCGTTCGCCGAGGTGCGTGGATCGATCTCGGCTCTCTCTCTCTCGCTCGCTCGTTCAGTCAGTCAATCGGACGGTTTCCCCCCGCGATACACGCTCGATCGGCTACGCGATAATCGTCGGCGTCGAGGCGTCGCCGTCGGAGAATGCGGCCGGGAATTTCGCTCTCGCTCCCGTGAAAGTAACGCCGTGGCGCTACTACGGCTGGCTCCCTCTTGAAAAGGCGGCCGCGGAGCCGAGCGAGCGAGCGAGCGAGCGAGCGAACGGCCATAACCTCAACTCGGACGGTGCGACGGACGCGGTTGATAATGCCCGCCGCTTCTCCCCGCGGCCCGGCCACGTCTCCGCGACCTTCGTCGCGCGACGGCGTTCCGCCGCCTCCCACGAGAGCTACTTTGCATGGCTAAATATGTCTTTCCGTGGCGGATGACCAACACGAGTCTCTCCACGAACTCTGCAAGATGTCCCATTATCGCCGCGTGACGTTAACAAGGGCTTCTCGGTGGAGCGATTTTCAGGGATCTTTATCACACGTGAAGTTTTTTTTTTCCCTTATTTTTTTGGTTTAATTATCTTAGGAAATTCGAAATGATTTTCTGTTCAACTCTTTAATGCTCATTTCTACCAATGCAGATTAACTTCAATCTCGATTTAACTTACTTTTCATCTTTTTATAATTCTTAGGACTAAAAGAAGATAAAAAGTAAGTTAAATCGAGATTAAAGTCAATCTTCATTAGTAGAAAAGACATAAGTCGTCGCGCTATTTTTCGGAACACGACTCGACACGTGGGATCTTGAGAGGTTACCATGTATAAAATTAATATATAACTCTTACGTCGAGAAGTCGTTCGTGTTTCATTACGAAAAAATACGTTTTACTACACTTCATTGTCAATTAATCGATCAATCAGCGATTTTTCTATTCTTATTAGCATAAGGCGCAGATCTTAAATGTGATCGATCGATCGATGGCCTTGAGATCTCGTTGAATATGAAGTCCATGTTCTTATTTCCTAGATATATTTATAGCAACGGTTCAATGATATTTTATGCTTCTATTTCACGTGACTATATTTATGGCGACAAGTAGTGACGGTCGATATCGACGAGAAATTGCGGGATAATTTTTAGAACGAGGATAAAATTCGAATTTTAATGTCGAGATTCGCGGAGCTCCGTCCTTGTGTCCGATCAAATTTTGACGGTGACACGACGATATCGATTATAGCTGATATTTCTGGACGGGGAGAAGTTAAATTTGTAAGTGAGAAACGAAAATGATTTTTCGTTAACGTCCAATTTTCCAAATCTCCCGTCGCAGAGCACGGTTTTGTCACGATTATCGCATACGCGATAGGAATAAAAATGCGATAAGCGTTCCGTCGTAACATCTCGGGTGCGCGGATATAGATATTAATTTTATCAGTTGGCGCGTTTATCTGCGCCTGCATCACGTCATGTTTTACTTCGCTGATAGCGCCGTCTCCTCGCTATGTCTCTGCGTATTTGCGTAAAGCGGGATTTTGCGCAAAAATCCGCGATACCGTCCGGTCTCGCCGTGCTAAAAGAGTCGCGGGCACGCGGATGATCCGTGACGATCGATCGATCCTTGTAACGCGATAGCGCTAGGGAGGAAATTTCCCATAGTTTAGTTATAATCGCAGCCTTTTGCATTTAATCCGATTATATTATCTTTTATTAATAACGCGAATACATGTGCGTGCGCTCCGTGAACCATTCTCTCATGGATAATAATACTTTTCCAGTTATTTTAACCAGGGTTCTCGATTAAGCGCTGCTGTCGGTCAATCTTTCTTGAAACAGGATGTCCTAGAATTCGATATAGAATTTAATATGTTCAATCGACGAAACGAATTGACAATTACAATCAATGTTACGCGTATTCCTTATATTTCTAGATATCTTTAACAGGCGATGAGTGATAAGATTCTAAGGAAATAATCATCTAAAAATGCAGATTTTATTTTATCACGAAACATTTCTTCGAGGTTTCTAATATTCGATGAGTGTTTCTCTCTCTCTCTCTCTTTCTTTATTAATATCACTCGCATATCTCATTATATTTCTATTAATAATTTCATTGGCACGTGAGAAGCGTCGGTTTACGACGCAGTCGACCAATATTAATGAATCGCGGAGCGATCGCGTGCGTATGGCAGTGACGGTCTTACTCGGAATCGCGTAGCCTCGTTTGCCAGGTTTGCAGGCATTCATAAAAGCTTGCAAAAGCGCCGATTACTCACGCGTGACGCCAGCCACATTCTTTCCGCACCGAGGTGGAATGGAAAAAGTGCATTTACTTTCAGGATCGTGCGTCGACCTAACGTTTCGCCATAGGGATGACGGAATAGGGAAACTTCCTGCAGCGTGCTGCGACAGTAATTTCTAAGAACTTGTCGCTCCACGGCATCTGTCAAAATTTCTCATTCTTCGGGACTAACAATGAAGTTGTGCCCGAACAATAGAAATGTCCGGTCAAGTGCTACTTTTCTTAGAGCACTTTTCTATTTTTGATTTGTAAGGGAAGCGTTATCGTAGAGAAAGAAACTTTGAATTATATCTGCTGATAAAGATTCAACTTGAAATTGCAAAGTTCGGTATAAGACGAAGAGTCTTGATTTGTAGAATTTATCTTAGCAAACTTCTTTCGGAAACCTGCTGCTCTTGTCACACTTTGAAACACGCTGTTACCTTCGGTAAAGATTTGATCAGAGGATTAAGGATCAGATTTGCATGTCGCATTCGAAGCGATCGAAAGAGATAACTGGGTGGGAATTGGAACGAGTTTGAGCGCGCGCGTAGCGCGCGTTCCGCTCACGCAGGCCGCTCCGCGCCGCGAGAGTTCTTCGTGCCAGAAATATTTCGGCGGCGACGCGGGGCGTCTCGACGTCTTCGTCGTCGTCGTCATCGTCGCCGTCGCCGTCGCCGTCGTCGCCGCTGCCGTTAAAGCCAGGTGATCGCGCGCGATTAAATATAGGGCGCCGAATACACCTACTCGCTCGCCCAATATTTCTGTCCGTATTTTTCTGTGCGAGCTCTGAGCGCTTCCGGAACGCCGGCGATCGATATTTACCGCCGTCGACTCGCTTCGCTGTCAAACTGGTTGTCTTTCGGTTGAAAGTTATCGCGAAACAGCGTAGGAAGTAAATTCCGCAATTAAGAACGTCGCCGCCGGTATCTCGCGATCGTTTACCTCGCGAGAAACCGCGAGTCTCGCCTATCGCATGCGGATCTCTACGTGTGACGTGCTCTCCTCGCGTTCTCACGAGGGTAATTCTGTTCTATTTCGCGCGTGCAAAGTTACGTGCCAAGTGTTCGTTCGTTCTTTAATATCCTTCCTTGCGTTTAATTGATAGATAATCTCTCGATCGTTCAGTGATAAACTGGATACTTCATTCCCTTAGGAGGATGTCGTAGACGGAAACGAAATTGATATGATCGGTCATAATTTTTTCTCTTCAGATAAATGAACGTGATCAATTTAGCAAAAAAAGAGTTCACTCGAGACAAGTTTCATAAAGTGTGATTAATTATCTCGAATTACGAAAATATTGCTGGATTAATTATTTGATCAATTGGTTGGAGTCGTTATTTCTTTTGTGAGACATCGAACGTTATTTCGGAAATTCGAATTCTCTCAGATTGTCGTTCCTCCCTTACTCGAATGCATCTCGAGAGAGCGGTGAATGCCACCAACCGGAAGTGTATTAATGAAACCGGATCTCGGGCGTTTCCATCGCTCCCGGAATTCTTTCGTCTCTCGTCGTCGCCGCTCTGTATAGGAGCGATGATTCCGCATCGTCGCTTAAATATGGAACATGGGTAAACCGCGGGTGCGATCGTCCATCCGATGTTAATCCGAATTTATTGCGCCATAGTGAATTTATTACGGCGACCGTGAAATCCGCGTGGATGGAGAGGATTTATAGAGGGTTTATATGGTAATACTGAGCGTCGAAACATCACGATTTTCGAAATAGAAGATTCTCGAACAAGTTTCGAACAATGACAATTTATGTTTCATAGATTTGTCACATTTCTGTTATTAACATATTAATAAAAATTTATCGAGATTAATTTTTTTTTAACACTTGTACAACTTGGATTTCGATTATTTGTCTTGAAAATTTTGATGTCCCGATCAATTTATCAAATTTACAGTTTGCAAAATTTTCGGGACAAATAATCGAAATCCAAGTTGTACAAGTGTTAAAAACTCGATAAATTTTTATTAATACGTTAACAGAAATGTGGCAAATCTATGAAACATAAATAATTAGTGTATGGACTGAAAAATTTAGTAAATTGAATTTATATAATCTGATTTATTGCATATGTAAGCTATGACACTTAATATTTGTGAAACATGTAGTATTAATTCATCGGTGATTTAATAATATTCATGGAGTAGATGGAATCCACGGAATCAAATATTTCTAGAATGTAAAGCCTTTTTGCAAAGTCTGGATTCTACGAATTGTACAATTTGCAAATTTCAAGAATTGCAAAACAATGTCACGTTATGTGTTTGACGGCATATCTCTGTGATGATTTATCGAGAGATTCTGGAATTTATAAACGATACTTTCACAGTGAATGGTACATTTGCACAAATGCGATAGACGGTGCACATTCCAAACGCGAAAATCATCGTAGAAGAATTTCGTTGTATTTTTTTTTTCTGACATTGCGTGACAGCGAATGAGGCATTAACGTCACGCATTCTTTTTTTTTTCTCCCGTACGACAGGTGACACTCCTGATATTACTTCCGGCGTTCTTCGATTCTTCCATCCTTGACAACAATTATCCGGTTCATTGAGAAAGAAATGCTCTTAGTCACATGCGATTAGGTGCAATTGCACTTTGACTCGTTACTCATCGCATTATTTTAACGCCAAACAACTCGTCGTTGCCCCGTATCGCTCTTTCGTTAGGTAAACATCCGTTCATGCTCATTCTGCATTCTTGCTGATATTCAGCATCATTAAACTTCGCAGAACTTTGAGCCAGCTTTTCCCGCTATTTTAAAGAAGTTTTATTCTTCGATAAGTCCAAGAAGATATTTTGAGGAAACAAATGCGAGGCATACGTATAATTATGAGTTTTGTATGATTAAAAAATTATACATATATAGATGTTACAAACTCGATTTTCACTTTAAGAAAAAGAAAAAGTATAATTAAAAAGAATAAGTATTCAGAAGAATGATGTCGAAAATATTGAAGTGATGAAGAAAATGAAGCTTCGTTAATGATTGCAAGTTTTTTGTAATTTAGTATTTATATGCTTCCTGGAAAGAGAAGGAAAGAGGAGGTTGTCTGTGTTCCTCAGGGTTAAGTGGCCCTTAGAGACTCTCGTGGGTTTTTCGACGGCATCGACCAGTTTCAAAGCAATGAGTCATCGTACCATGCGATACCCGCTCGTTCTACATCGGATTATCTGCGCATATTATACAGGGTTTTTTTGCCAACTTCACTTCCTTTCAACGGTAGATACTATTATTACAATTCGTGGAATCTGTCGACTTGCGGAATTACATTAAATTGTGGAACTAAACCAGCAATTTAGGTGCGACTAATAGTGAATGTTAAAATTGCCATTATTTATTTCTCAAACTTCATAAAATATGAATATCGGTATTTTTCTACTTTTATTTATATTCTTCAAATAATTTATTTATAATGTTCTTACCGTTTTAGATTGTCACTAAGAATTAAGATATTTATAGATTAGATAGATATATAGTTACGTAATATATCGTTAAACGTGGGCTTGATTGGATGCATTCTGTATACGGGAACTTTCTGCGTATCGCCGAGAAACTTTCAGTGCAATGTTGTCACGTAACGTATTTAATTTACAAGTTATTTTTATGAAGGAACTTTTGTGCGCAGCAATGTATTTTTAATTATCCTTCCCATGAGCGTACCGTGAAGATCTCCCTCGGGAAATCTCCCGATTCGACGTCGGTCTTCGTGTTTTGATCTTGTCAGTAATGTTGCTTCGCATTTATTTGAAAATTAATTTAGCGAAAAAGGAGTTTCTCATTTTCGAAATTACTTCTTCTGTCCGCCACTAGTCTTTAAACATAAATGTATTCGCTTGAAGGAATCATTTATGGTTAATGTCTTAGAATTTACTTGTGATTCTCTTAGAATTGTATCTTTAAACCAGATTATTTTAATTTTCGAAAGAACATTGACTGATTAAACTCATGTTAAACAATATGTATATAAGGCATTTAAAATGCGAATAATTTAATTTACAAGAATTTGTCTTATTATGGAGTCGCGGATTAATAAATTAGAATACAAGGAAATTTACGTAACAGCCACATGCAAGGTCGTTGTTACGTTGCTGGGAAAATTATATCCAATTTTCTTACGATGCGTGTTACGTGCTGCTTGATGTAGTTCATGAATGCGTCTAGGCTCGCTTTCCAGTCCGAGATGTAATTCGTTCTTTCAATTCTACAGCATGAATCACCGTCGTTTCCTCTTGTGCGTACTACGACGACGACATAACATTCCGGTACAACGGAGGTATTACGACATCCCGTTACTCTTACAAACGTGTAACTGAGTAAATCTAGAAACGTAACTGTTTCGACACACGAAGTGTGTCTTGACTTTTAGTTTAGGACTTGTTGATTCTTTTTGAAACCATTTAAAAATTAAAAAAATTTGATTAGAACCACAAAACTTCACGCAAACTTATAGAAAGGCAGTTCTTTCAAAATTTGAGTTTAAAATTCATGTAAATTATATTTATGCATTTTTGCTGTGTCATCTTCGCGCTATGCACGTAAAAGATGCATACATCTCTGGCAAAATGCTTTAAAAGGATAAAAGTGAATTTATCAATTAAATCATAAATTTCAATGCCGATGACGAGTGTGATTTGCGTTTTTCTCGGTAATGGCTAATCATTGACGCACGTTTGCCTGTACGATTTTATGACGGCATAATTAACCGCTCTCTTCGATGCATCGACCATGTTCGCTTTTTTATTTGTTCGTTTTATCGAGCAGACTGCCAATTCTCTTATCGGCTCACGGATTCACACGCACGTGCAATCCGTCGACGAGATATTAGCCTTCTGACCGATTCGTCGAATCCGCTGGTGATTTGTCGCGTCTGAACGGCAGATGCCTGCCAAACTAAAAAAAAAAAAGAGAGAGAAGAGAGCGGTAATTGCTGTTCACGCGCCTGTCAAACGATCGCGAGGGCTACTTGATATTAAGATTTAAGATGTCGAGTAGTGAAGGACATATCTTGAATTTTATTATTTTTTAAAATAAAACCATTGATCTATTATTGAGTTTATTTTTAATAGTTCTCGATCCTTAGATATTGAAAGAATAAATAAGGATAAAAAATGTGAATGATTATTGCGTAAGCTGGATAATCTCGTACGGTCACGCTAGTCGATTTATTACGCGCTCGCTGATATTCTGTTCTGTAGATTAAAACGATCAGATTAATCGACAGATCAGAGATAAGAGAATTGGAGCGAGATAGATCGTAATACGTGATAAAATCGAAAAGAAATTAATTACACATTAATGCCTCCTGAATGAAAAGGTATCATTGATTAATTCTGCTTCTTGAATGGAAAGAGGATAAATAAAAAAAATTGCAACGTTACAGTTCGAAAGAAAGAGAGGAATAAAAATTGAAGTAGAATTTATCGTGTCGTACGATAGAATGAGAATAAAATTATTAATTCGGAGGAGACTGCGTATTCAAAATAAAATTGAGATTAGATAATTGTGGTTATTGTTATTTAGCAATTTGTAAAATATCCTTTCACATTCAATCCTCACTAATGAATGTCATTTGATATTCAAAGCTACGAATCACAGGCCTTATGTAACGTGCTTTTACTAACAGCATTCGCGTGCATCGATTGACAATGTTCAAAGGGCTACGTGATCCTCTCTATTTCATGGCAAATCTCGTTTTCATGTCGGAAATAGACTCTTTTGCATGGGTTTCCAGGGAAATGCGGTACTCTGCGGAAAACGTGTGTGGGTGTTACGTGCTATAAATGTAGTCTTATTGTAGCGTTCATCAAATCACATACGTCACATCGATTTCTCGGCTATTAAATATTCATTCGATTCAATTGAAGAAAATACTTTAATTGGAATCTTCAATGTCTTTTTCTTTTTTTAAGCATCTCGACCACTTTTTTTTGGCATTAAAAGTACAAAATTACGATTAATGCGATAATAATAATAATAATATAGCAACGCTTCAATTACGTTGTAGATTGCGCTGTAATTGTATAATGACAGTAGGAAACCAATTTTAAAATAAAAAAAGAAATACGCTCATGTTTTGTGATGAAATTTGAATAAGAATTCCTTTTCTCAGTATCTTTTCGCCTTGAAGGTTTAGGATTCTATTTTCCTCTTCTTATTGTCAGGGAAAATTTTACCTGAACGTTTCCTGTCATACAAGACCAAGACTAGCAGCTGGTCAGCTTGAAAATGCGTCGTTGCACACCAGGAATGTTCGATTTCTATTCCAGAAGAAAACAATACAAAGTTTTCTTAGGAAACTTAGACAATTTTAATGAAAAGAACTTGATTTCTTAACTTGAGGAATCTCGAAGAGAAGCAAAAGAAAAGTCACTTCGTTCGCTCTCGCTTCGTAAGGTTTTCTGGGAGTCTTTCCGATATCGGCGGCATGCCGCTTCTCCGAGGATAAAGGGACTTGATCGTGTGCGCCCCACGTGACTCAGAAAGGGAAAAGGTCGTCCTGTCTGCGGAACAAACGTGCGTCGATCGTTCGTCGAGGCAAACGAGGCCAGTCGCGTTTCGTGAGTGGATACGCAGCATCATCGTGTCGCCGTGGTGTTTGGCTTTTAAACGCGTCGGTGTGCGAGACCTATTCTTCCCGACCTCTCCGGGAACACGCGACAAAAGGAACCCGGCGACATTGAAACGCGCGCGGTCTGTCACGCTTTGTGCATCGCGTGTTGCGTCCTCCCGGTGTCGTATCTCGACGTGTCTCCATTCGACGGTCTCTCTGACCTGCTCAATATAAATTTTTTCCCCTCTTATCTCCGTTATCCGGAAGGCAAAAATTCCTGTTGAAATTGTCATTCGTTCAAGTATTCAAAGTGGGACATTATTTTGCATTGCGTCCGATTTTATATTTTGGGAAATACGCCGACATATCGTAACGTTAGGTTGAAAAGCATGAATCATAGGACTTTTCGAATCTATATATACGATCTTACATATTCTTAAATTCTTAAGGTCTTATCGTTTCGAAAACTTACGACATAAGTCACATACTTGAAAACGTAAAAGCTGACTAATTGAAACACCACATTTTAAAATGCATTATATCGATATAATGCGATATCTTTTAACGCTTTGCTAATCTTTAACTTGAAGTTCGTGTAGATAGTTGTGAAATTTAGATCTGTAATCTTTACCTATTTTTTTTATTTTATAACCATTCTTTAGCTAAGTTTTTCACTTTTTTTATTTTTGACAAACACAACGGTATTAACACACAAACATGAAAGAGCGAACAATCCAAACTTGGAATTGGCGTTTCACTGACGCATTTTTTTTCTGATTCCAGCCGACACAATGTCTGTCGATAAGGAGGAATTAGTGCAGCGTGCGAAGCTTGCCGAGCAGGCGGAAAGGTACGACGACATGGCGTCCGCGATGAAGGCGGTCACCGAGACGGGAGTCGAGCTGTCGAACGAGGAAAGGAACCTGCTCTCGGTGGCATACAAGAATGTCGTAGGGGCGAGACGTAGCTCGTGGCGGGTAATCTCCTCCATCGAGCAGAAGACCGAAGGCTCCGAACGTAAACAGCAGATGGCCAAGGAATACCGGGAAAAGGTCGAGAAGGAATTGCGCGAGATCTGCTACGATGTATTGGTAAGTGAATACTCTGGTCGCTTTTTCCCTTTCCTAAAACCCGATCCCCCTTTTTTCGTCTCGCATCAGCGAGTAATTGTACGCCTGAGAAGAGCGACATTAGGAAAACATGTTGGAAAACGGGGCTCGGTCTCATTTTGAAGTGATAAGTTAACTTTTTTTTTATCTCTAAAAATATCGCTGCGTCAATCACAATATTTATTAATAGAAAATATTATTAATTCATTTATTCACGTAAAGAATTGTTATAAGGCTGACACGTTTGTATTTATGCTAAGGAAATGAATATTTGAATCTCTGATTATCTCTGTTTCTCCGAAAGACATAGATATGTATATCTTTATTTGAAAGGAAATTGCGAGGAATTTACATTTCTGTCACTATTCCGATCGGTGCTCTTGTTATATATCATAGTAACGGCGTATACACGCAATTCGCGTGTGTTTGCTCGGCGGTCAGGCTCATTGTGTCGCCTGGGTATTGATCGAAGTCGCTCTAGACAAGAAAAGCGACGACATGAACGATAAGAGATGAAGCGGGCATTGAAATATAAGGGAAAAGCGTGGCGTTCTCTCAGAAAGTAGGAGAAAAAAGGGAGCGGGGGGTGGGGGGCTGCGAATTGTTTGCCGAGGAGTAAACGTGTTTGAACAAATGTCTTGACGACCCAGAATGATGGAGGACTGGCTTTTAACGTTTCTCTCACCTCGGTTATCGTAATCCCTCTGATAATTCAGCGATGTAATTTTGAGGAGACATGCGAGACACGGAAAATCTGTCTCATTTTTATATTAAAAAATGAATTAGCAATTGCTAATACTTTTTATACTTCTTTTTTTCCTTTCTCCGATAGTCTTTGCCTATGTGTGAAATCATAATGTGAAGGATGATGCTGATTTTCGTTCTCGCTATGCGAATCGATAAACAATCAAGTTATTTTCGGATGATACATTGATGCTAACCATCGCGCTCGCGATTAAACCGTAATAAGGTTAATTGAGTCGACTCTGTGGGCTTGATGAGCCAAACTTCAACGCAACTGTTTGGGCGGATTCTCTCGTGCTTTGAACTGCCGCATAGCTTTTGCATGATTCGATGCCACGATAAACGGCCCGTTGATGACAATGCTCACAAATGTAACGTTCCGACGTTCGCCTGGTGCATTGTTTCTCTTATCTTCATATCTCTTGGGAGAACATTCCGATAAGAATTCATAGGCGTATTAAAAACTAGTTTCGAATAAATAGATAACACAGCTATGAAGTATTACGAAATAATTAACAGTTTGATATAAAACTTTAATATAGAAAGATAAGAACATGAGAAGGTATCATTCAACGATCTTTAAATTAATTCCTCTCACATGAATTTACTTCGATAATTTACATTTTATTATCTTGTTGCAAATGGCGTTTTGTTTTAGATAATACTGCTCTTTATTCCCTCCCCCCCCCCCGTCGTGTATTTTTAATCGTTTATCGCATGTACATATTAATTTCGCGCTGACGTATGTTTCTGATCGCCGATCTGACCTCACAATGAACGATCCATCAACTCGGATGATATATTCGTGAGAACTCGGCCTATTCGTACGTACGTATGTCTGAGAATGTTAATTTACATTCGGAAGAATCGGATTCCTGCTCGTACGTTGCTCGAAATTAATTTCGCGGGGGACGCGCGCACGTGTTTTCTCGCACGGATTCGCAATATCGTATTTCAGGCGGTTGGCACTATCGCAAACTTCCGTCACGAATAGTGCGGGCTCTATATCGCGACGATGTGTCAGTTTTATCGCACATTCTTGTGCCTGCTAATAGCGGAGTAAATCAATTCTCAAAGTGGGCAAAATCACAAAGATAATTGCCGCAACATGATAATTTTTACCATATTTTTTATTTTCTCCAAATTAATTATCTGAAATATATACTCGACTAATTTTAGATTTTATATATAATTTCATATACATGAAAGTGTATATTTATCGTAAATATTAATTTTATTATTTTTATTGAAATAATATTACTTTAGAGTTTAAATTATGTTTTTCAGTTGAATTTCACAATTTGATATACAGTAGTCAGCTTTTAATGAGAATATTTAGAATGAAGAAAGCTAAAGATCATGAGATTGATGTCTATATTACGTATTGAGTAGAAAGCTAGCTCACAAAGTAGTATTTATGCTAATAGTTCTTGCCGGGCATTTAGGATAATCAGTCTGCGTGTATTAAATCTCTCATAGTTTTGTCACGCTATTTTATTAGATAGCTATCTTTCATCATGTTGTAATTAATGAACATCCAATTGGATAAACATTCGTAGTTGTTTTAAACGAGTATAATATGTCTATTGTTTCAGCTCTTTAAAATATTCATGATAATTATACATAAATATTTTAATTACATTATTACAAAAATATTTAGGTATTTAATTGTTTACTTTATGACACATTTTATGACAATTAGCCATTTGACTGATTTTGTCTTTAGAAGCTTTCCATTTCGATCAGCTCAATAAAACCAAAAGAGAGAAAGAGAGACGCGCGAGAGGCTTGGCAAGTCTTGTGTCACCTTCTTTCCCTCCGTCTAAACGTGCCCTGAGAGCAAGCCGAGTACATTCCGCTCCTTTTTCCGCGCCGGTGCAGCCGTCGCGGTGTTTCCTGTTCTCCATACATAGCCGACGAGCCCCGGAAAGGTGTCGGAGAAAATTACATGCCGTTGAGTAACCGGCGCTCGCGCGTCCAAAGGGGGTCGCGCTCCGAGAATTGCGATGGGCGGGAATCGATAAACAAGTAATTTCGCATAATTACGTAGAACGATGATTTCATCCTCACGTGAATTATTCTTTATCTTGGAACGTTCTCCTACGCACGCAGGAATCCAGAATACGCCTGACTGGATATTTATTGTCTATTTGTAATACGCTGACCACTATATTCTTTTTTTTTGTGATTTTTTTTTCGTAATATGTCTCTTATTTTACAATTTTATTTTGTAATATTTTACAAATAAGAATTTAAAAATGTACAAATGTGTATAAGATTTAGATGTTGTTGCGTGAAAGCGTGAAATGCGTAGACAGAAGTCGAGAGAGTAAAAAGATTGGGAAATTTATAAAGAAAATCTACGATTACCGATTACAAGGAGCCGTTTTCTCACATTAGGATGGATCGATCGTTTAATTGCTGGTAGAATCCCTCGACTTTCTAAACGGCTTCTTTGTACAAAAGAATCGGAGGCGTTAACTTCGTCCGAAACACATCAATGTTGCGTATTCGATGGCAATTCGTTACTGCGCCGTCATTCTAGCGACGCGATAACGAAACGAGGAAATGCAACTACGAAGGAAAATATCCGCTTTATGCACTACGAAGCCATTAGCGTGGTATGTTTCGTCGAAAGCATTGACGCGAATTTCCAGCCCTGTTAGACTTCTCTCTTGGATGAGTGTTAATTAATTCTAAGTAAACAATTTGACTTGTAGAAAGCAATTATAGAAAATGTTTCCAACTCCCTTTGGTTAATTTATTTTGCAAACAGTAACTGTCACAATATTTTCTATTTGTCAAAGTTCGCGTCGTAATTTGTACATTGAAATTTTCCAGCGTTAGATTAATACGAGATTAAACATAAAATTCAACATTTCTCTCTTTTGTTCGTGAACAAAATGTCGCTAAAAAAATATGAATGGTTTTTAATTTTTCGTCGTTTTTAGTAATTAGATCCGAAATTAAGTTTCCATTTGAATTATGTTAAGGTTAATTGGATACAAGTCCTGTTGCTTATTTTAATTCTTCGCGTTAAACGATGACGCGATTAAGATGATTTCCACCAAGATGATAAAGGAATTAATTCGGTAGCAAGCCGCTGGTATCCCCATATAATAAAGTGTCAACGCCGAGACACGAAGTGGTCTGTACCCGCCGGGGTGCCTTACCTCGGGCGTCGAAACTCGTTTGCGAGCAATACTCATTTCTCTTCCGCGCCCAGCTCGTCTTACGATTCTTGGTTGGACAACCTTCCGCACACGTTCCCTCAGGATCTCTAGAGGGTGAAGTCCATCTTCCGGATTGAATTTCACACGGGTCAATTACGAGTTTCTACTCGCCTCGCGATTTTACGCCTATGTTCTGCTAAAAAAATAATAAAATCTCTCGCTTCCTTTTCTTTCCGTAAAATAATCATATGTCGCGTAATTTCCGGCACTGAAATAATTGTTTCTTGTTTAATTTAATTAGTTATTTGCAAATTATATTAAAACGATATAATGTTGGATGTTAAAAAATAGCCTTATTACTTTTTTTTATTAAACATTTAATTTCTAGTCTTCTCTCTCTATAAATAACTAACTTTTTTTTTCGTCTGAGAAATAATTTAGGAACTGTTTAATTTCCCCCAGGATTTGTAACTCTTTTTATTTGTATAGAGATTCACGAGTTATTAGCGTGATCTTTCGTCGCTCGAAAGCTCGTGAAACTCATTAAACTCGGCGAATTATAATCCATTCGCGGCTTTTTGAAATATGCGTCTCGGGATATTTTTATTCGATCCTCGTTCTCGTTTTGTGGATGATATTTTCCAGTATCCGGAAATAAGCGGAAACGGAAGAGGAAGCGGGCACGCCTGTACGGACGAACGTCACACCGGAAATGGCACGTTCCGCCTCGTAATAGAGGCCCTTTCTTCAAAGGAATTAAATTCGCTCGAGGCTGTTTTCTTTATGGAGGGAGAGAAAAAAAATATCGAATCGATCTTATTTCAGTGTTTGAATAACATGTATGATAAATAGCGCGTTTGTTTCTCGTCTCGTAATTTGCACCGATTTAAATCTCTTTAAATGCACGCGGATTCCTTGCCAGAAGTAATAATTTGCGATTCATAAATTAGAAAAAAAAACAACATTCGCATTTGTTTGCTAAATAAACGAAATATATATGAGTATTCGGAGGTTTGAAAGCAAATATGTTTTCACTTGCGACTTTATCATTACCGTTCCTTCGAATTACGATAAATCAACAGAACATGTAAGTGTCTCTTTCAGTTAAATAGCTTTTCGATTTTCCATTAATTTTGCGCCCCAGTAAAGGCTTGTTCTCGCTCGAGAACAAGCGTCCTAATTGTAGGCAAGCAGAACAATGAGGAGGGAAAGGGGTCAGATTCGTGGAGACGCGGTAGATGCACGTCAAACGCGACGAAACTGGAGCAAGGCTCCAGTTGAAACGCAATTGCCGGGCGATCGGAGTCGTTCTCCTGTTCTCGCACTTCTGTACACGTCACCGTAAGCGTGGCACTATTGTACTGCACCTTGACGTAGCCACCGTCGGTTTCGCTGCGGTTTAATAAAACCGAGTTATTTCTAACTCGTTGCGGACGCGGAGGAGAGAACGCGTGAAAGTCATCTCAGATAAATTGTTCGCGAAACAAAACAGCTTTAGAAATAAATCGGGAAGCTGGACAATAAATAGAAATAAAAAGAAATGCAAAAATAATGATATTCAATAAGAATATCTGAAATTATATACGGCGAGCGCGAGACTCCGTAGCATCATTTCGCGAACGATCGATTTAAGTATAAGAGTTTAAATTTAAAATAAATGTTGCTTCGCGAGGTCGATTTCACGGACGACGACGACGACGGTTTTCCATTGAACCTTCGAGGAAATGCGTATTCCGATAATTTGCAGCCGCGGTTTTGTGCCTCGCAAAGAGTCGTCGGGGAAAACGACGCTTGATTAAAATTAATAAACGCGGAGGAATAAACGAGAGGACTTCGAGAGCGTCTCTAACCGGTCTTCTCGTTGGCGAAGTTCGAAGAGAGACAGAGAAACGCCTCGAGACCCGGCAATGACGTACGGCATGGCTCTCTTTTTTTCCCCTCTACCTTCATTACGACGCGGGTCGCGCGCTCGCGTGATTATGCGGCGTAATTTATGACGGCGCCGTTCGCGCATCGAAATGCGACGATTTGTGCGGCGACGCTGGCTTTTCGAGACTCGTCTCGCGCGACGATAAGATAACCGGAGCTGCTAAATTAGAATCCTGAGCTTCTTCGCGCGTTCATTTACCCCTCGAGGCGCGCAGCAGCGTAAACGGGATCTATTTCGGAAATTATATTTACGAGGCGATCTTTATGTAATGTGTAATTTTAATATATACATGACACCGCATTGTTCGCCGCTGTTAGCGTCGAAAGTTGCCAAATTACCGTGACGTAACAGCAATCGGGGCGAATTTTTGTCTCCCTTCGCCGCCCCGACCGCGACATGGTCGGTGTATTATGTTTGCGTTAAGGCGCAATAAATATCGTCGCGCTATTTGCACGCGAGTTTCGCGTATGCAAAGTTGGTCGGCCAACACTGCTCTTACGTCATTAGTAGACGCGGCTAGAATGAATGTGCGTAGCGTGAAATGGCTCGTCATTGACCGGCGCATTGCGCATCAATTTCACGTTTGTTGTTCACATTAATTTGTCCACGTTTGATGCTTTATTGCCCGATGGCAATTAATAACCGATCTATTAGTCTAAATTATCTAAAATGCATTTTATTGCGTAATTCATCTTCGAAAATGGATTCAGCATTATATGCATATGTGTGTCGTATTATTAATCATTCATATATAATTAATATAACTGTATATACATTAGTATTATATATATCCTTTTATTTTAATTAATTGCGTAAATTTTGAGATTTCTATTTTATTCTGTGTGGAATCGTGAATCACACGCCGCGAGAATCAATTAATTCAATCATGTAATGTGATCTAATCGCAGCAGCGTGATTCGGATAAGAGAATTGCTTGATTGATGAAGCAAAAGAAATGTGTGAGATATAACACGATCGAAAGCACATTCCTACATTCGTAATTTTTTTTTTATCAATTATCAAGACACTCGGAGCATAAGAAATTAAAGGTCAATTTTATTTTCTTCCTCTTGTAGCAATTTCATTTCTCTTCCTCGGCGTTGCATTCATTCATTCATTCATTCATTCGTTTGTATTTACATCTTTACAGGGACTCCTGGATAAGTACCTGATCCCCAAGGCTAGCAATGCCGAGAGCAAAGTATTCTATCTCAAGATGAAGGGTGACTACTACAGGTATCTCGCAGAAGTCGCCACCGGTGATACCAGAAATAGTACGTATCGATCCATCTCGCGTTACTTCGCGGACTTGATCCCGGGGAAACGGATCTCGAAACGAGAGGGAATCAAGACGCGAAATTCTTTTGTAACGATCGTGACTTTTCGTTCAGTATTATAATGCGAACGTATCAGCGCGATTGGTGTAATTATTATTATTACATTGAAAATTGATGCAAAGTTTATACATTATAGTTTAAAAAACTTTTTGTGCCTATATGTTAATATGCGGGAAGAGGATCGAACCCAGAGCCTTATTGTTATGAATCACTCGCGTTAGCACGGAGCCACGCGTCATCCCACGATTAAAGGTACAAAATCTGTCGCATCGATCCTCGTAAAAGTAAAAGTCGTCATATCTCTCTCTCGTTTCGAGCGTCTCCTTGATGCATGATCGATGCAATTGGGTTCAGTTATGCAAGTGCTCGAGATGAGATATGTTTCTCTCGAATCGAACACTTGTGGCACTTGCGACGCAGCTGCATCGACAGATGCTTCGTTTTGATGTATGGGCGGATCCCTGGACTTTTGCGTCGGAAACAGAGTCAGTTGCAGTCTCAATCGGTCATAGTGAAAGTTGGTTACAATGTTCGTGAGTGAAACTTTAGTCACGAGGATTTATAAAGAATATTGACTACGAAGATAATTATTACCATTAATTTAGATATTTTTTGTTTTTCTGTACATAATTGATACTCTGTATTGATAATATTAGATGAAAATCAGTTCAGAGATTCTGTTTCTTAAATTGATCAAATATGTTAAAGTCCAGGGAATGGCAAATATTTATATTAAACTAGATTTAGATGAAAATTTTGAAGCGAATGCATGCATTTACGTTAATATGTAATAAAAATGTTCAAATGCGCGATAATTATTAAATATTACAATTAAATTCGAAAAAAATATTAATATATATCTGTTTTTTCGTAAATATACATAAATTACCTAAAAGCATGCAAGAGCAATCGAGCTACTTAGAACATAAATCGTCAAACAATACAAATTATTAATGTATAAATTTGAATAGAAAAAGAAATTATAATAGCCTTCCAAGTTAACGCAAAAGTTTAATTCTTTCATGTCGTTTCGAAACGTGATAAAAATCCATACTATACGCTTCCAAGTTCTAAGTAGCTCTCAAACCGATTTGATACGAAGCGTGTTAGCTCACGCAAAACAAGACAGACATGTTGATGATCCACGTAATATCCAGCCGTGGTAGACGACAGCCAGAAGGCATACCAGGATGCCTTCGAAATCAGCAAGTCAAAGATGCAGCCTACCCACCCGATCAGGCTAGGTCTCGCCCTCAACTTTTCAGTCTTCTATTACGAGATTCTCAACTCACCAGACAAGGCCTGTCAACTGGCCAAACAGGTACACGATCAGAGGAATTAATTATTTTTCTAGCGATTCCACGGGATAGAGAGCTCGGTGACGGTGATGGTGGTGATGGTGCACAGTGGTGACAAAAGTTTATGTTACACGAATGACTTGTTCTATCAACTCGCCTACTTCTGTCCTACAAAGATCGACATCTTCTTCTAGTTTACTACTTCGAAACGCGTTATCGGTCTCGTAGTGACTGTTCTGAGATACGGCACAACTATAGCTCTATAAACGGACAGTGACGTTAAATCTGTGATACGGTAACTTACTTGCAAAGTAAAATATTTGAAAGATAACGATAAAGAGACTGACAGACGGTATATAATGTTATCTATACGAACATGTGGAAAAGAATTTTATTCCTTTTTAAGAATATTAAGAATTTTTAATTCCTTCATATTAAACATTTTAAATTGCTGTGAAATTTTTTATCTTTTAATTTTTTTTTTAATTTTACAATAATAGCAACAATACGAAAATTTTTATATTTTTCAACAATCACAACGAAAAAGATAAGAGCATGACTGTCAAGTGTAATTGAGATGCTATTTCGATAATTATAATGCACAGCTATTGACTAATTTGCTTAAACACATTTCTACAACTAGCAGTAAAATTGTCTGATATGCAGAAGAAAAGCTTATATTTAAATTTTTAGTAATGCCGTCGGCAAATTATTCGCTCGACGACTCATATGCGATGACTCAGGACGGAGATGCACGTCTCAGCAGGGTCACATCGTGGAAGATCGGTGACGATTTATGGATACGGCTCGTTCAAGGCCGATGGAGTTCCGAGTGAAACGACACGTGCGGTCTTTGTAGGACAAGACGCGAAGCGAATCGTTGAAATTCGCTTGCGTTTTCCCTCCCTTTTATTCAGCTTTCGTTCGCCTTTCCTCTCCCGCCACCTCTCCCGACGACAACGATAATTTATTATTACTTCGATGGTCACGGCGCAAAAATGAGGTCGTGGAAGGTGTAATCTGAATAGAGGCTGATTTGCATTTGCAGCGGTAGTCGAGGATTCGCAGAAGGCGTACCAGGAGGCGTTTGACATTGCGAAGGCGAAAATGCAGCCTACGCACCCGATTAGGCTCGGCCTTGCCCTCAACTTCTCCGTTTTTTATTACGAAATTATCAATTCCCCGGCTAGAGCCTGTCACTTAGCCAAACAGGTTAGAGGGTGGATTGTGGAAGGCTTGCGTTTGCGCTACTGCGTGATTGAGTTTTCTCTAATAAAACCCCCTGTTGTATGCATTAACGCGTTCGCCGTGGAACTGTGTATGTGATAAGACTGCTGATAAGAAACACGAGCGATAATCAGAGCTATGTATTCTGATGTATTAAAGCACTCCTGCTAAAATCTCGACCTTCCTTCGCGAATTGAGCAATAAGGGAAAAGTAAGAACCGCGAATCTCGTTTCTTTATTGAATTGAATAATTAAAGAGGCAAATATTTATTTTTTTATATCTATAAGTCACAAGGGAGGATCAGCAGTCTTTCTATGAAATTGATAGTTTTTGTCGTGTGAATTTATCCTATCTATTCTCTAATTACCAAATCCCCTAATTTGATTTAATTCTAACATTAATTTTTATGTGAATGTTGTGCCATTTAATCCTCCCTCAAATTGCTAATACATAATTAATAAATTGAGATATTTCCACTGACCACTACCGCACTAACCATCCCGCATCGTATTCTCTATTTATATTAATTAACAGTTTGATTTGCAATTTAATTATAAATAGATTGTGTAATTATATATAGATATGACTTATAGATATTTGAAATTTATATAATTTTGTACTCATAGACTGAATTTTATTTCCATATTTAAAAATACATTTTACAACGCTATAATCTCATGATTTTATTTGGAAATTAAATTATTCTTTTATTAAAAGCTAATGTTGAGAAAGATTTCTATAGTATAGTATAAAATGAAATGATAATAAAAAGTTAGAATGAATAGTATCTGACGCATGTATTACTTTTGCAGGCGTTCGACGACGCGATCGCGGAGCTGGACACACTTAATGAAGACAGCTACAAAGATTCCACATTGATCATGCAGCTGCTGCGCGATAACCTCACTCTGTGGACCAGTGACACGCAGGGCGACGGGGACGAGCCACAGGAGGGCGGCGACAACTAACCTTCCTAAGCTTAAGTCCTTTCTAAACCTAATAAGAACATCCTATTCTCTATCGTCCCCCCCCCGTCCCCCTGAAGTGCTCACCCATATGTCCATCCACCCAGATCCATCCATCCATCCATGTCCACCTGACCTCTCGTCCCGCGCGTACCTCGTTTCCTTCTTTCCTTCCTTTCTTCCTTCCAATCGCAGACTTCTTTTCCTTAAATCACTTTCCTTTTCAAAAAACTGATCCTTCTCTTTTTTTCTCTCTCTTTCTCTCTCTCTCTTTCTCTTTATCCTGACATGACCGCACACTGCTGCCAATGCCACCGCCACAGCTGCTACATCCGGTTCGAAAAATTCGAACGTTGAGAGCATTCGAATTATCCACTCGTGCTCGATTATATCTGTTCGCGGATGATGGTAAAGGAAAGATCTTAAAGATCGAACCTAGACTCGGAATTGAAACCTCGGATGATATTTGGAGCAGATGGAAAGAATGATTGATCGTGTGAAGCATGTATCGAGTCAAAATGCGCAAGAAGGCCATCATTAGCGAGGAGACGAGGACGATCAAGTAGGGTGTGGATTATTCGGTCTCTCGCGCACGAAATTTCTTAGACAAAGAGAAATCCATTTATTGATCCGTTTTTATGGAGGAACAGGAAGGAGCGAATTGTGGATGAATAGAGGAAAGGACAGGAGGAGACACTCACATTTCCCCCGCATACCCTGTCTCGTTGATAAGAAAAATCATTGCGCGGACGCAGTCAACGCGTATGCGCACCTCATTGTCGATAACGCACATAGCAGAAGAAAGAAAGCAAAGGCTAGATTATTTGACTTTTACGAATAGAAATCGAGAAAATGATGTACTCTACTAAAGAGTATATCACATACATCGGGACGAGACATGGAATGCAGAGGACCGACCGACCCACTGTCATTACTCCCAAAATCTGTTCGCTGCTTACCATCTCAAAAATGAAAACAAAACTTAAAGTTAGAACGAGAAAAGAAAACAGCGCGGAGGTACGAGAAGAAGCGAAGAGAACGAGGAAATGAAAAAAAAAGCACGCATGAATCTACTGCATTATATCCAGTTGTCATTTAAATTAAATTTCACATTGTCTAGCAAGTAACGAATATTATTATACGAAGGGAAGAATGCAGGAGGAGAAAGGAGAGTAAAAACAAATACATTAAGTTATTAAGTTCCAAAACGAACATCAGTGGTGACTTGATTTTTTAAACACTATCTTTTTTTATTTTTTTCTCCTATCTCTCCAACATTACCATTATGATTATGCACACAATCTGCATGTAATTCGATACATCTCTTCCCACGCGGACTCATCCCTTTTCCTTTCGCCACGACCGAAACCTAACCTAACCTCGCGATTTTACCGAAAGCACGAAGTCACGACAGACTAGGAATAATTTCCTAAAAATTAATTTCTATCGTTTTTCAATCTCGTTTGTAATTTATATGCGGAGAGAAATGATTGAATCGATCAGGGTCATAGTATATCAATAATTATACGTGTTGGTAACGCGAAGAGAAGGAGGGGACGTTTCTCGTCATCGTTCTGCTTGTCGTCGCGATTGTTCGCACATGTTCCCCCGAGTTTCGCGCGATCGTTAAACGGAATGCGGAAGAAGGAGGACGAACAAGAGCCGTTCGGTTCCTATTGTCATCGTCGAGCGCAGAGATTACACACGTGCGACACGTTATTACGAGACTGCATACTCTGACGTCCGGATCTTCGACTTCCTCTCGCCCTTTTTAATTCGACCGCTCCTCGTCTCTCTCTCTTTCTCTATTATACTATACGCAATTATATAATATATACACACACAGATATATATAAATATATATATATTTATATCACGTACTCTTAGCAAATTCGTAGCGCGGTCGAGAAGAATGGAGAGAGAACGAATTATACGCACACAACATACACACGAATATAGATAGATAGCCACGTATTTACTTTCATCCTGCGATGTTCATTTCTGAAGGCTTGCGAGAAAATTACGTATTGCGACTTACAATTGCTTCTCGATGATAGCGTCATGTAAGGTAGAATATCAAAATCCGGTTTCCCCGAAGGAAACAAACTCGTAATGCTTGGTCTCTCAATCGAGGTGTACACATCCAAGAAAGTCAGGGAAAAGAAATTGCATACGCGAATTTGCATATACAATTACAATCGATTAATTAGGATAAGACCGAGGCGTCGAATAATCTCGTGTTGAATAATATGTCGAATAATAAATCACGCAACGTATTCAGATTAATTGTGTTGACAATGTATATCATGTTAGAACTTTGTTCGACGTGTATCACGTGTTTGAAACGCGATGTATTTCGATCATTGTTAACAGAAAGACATTCTGCATTAGAGGGAAACTGCTGCAAGATTCCAACGGGAGGTCAAAGACTATCCAAAATCACGTTCTCCGCTCGCGTTCGCCATTCGACGCGAAGAGAAGAAGAGATTGTGAAATGAGGAGCCGAATCCTCGTGCTCTTCTCGTATATATATATATATGTATCAAGTATATGTATATACGCGCGCGACAGCACATTATATATATATATTCATACATACACACGTACACACATTGTATCACGCATATGTAATATCGCTATGGGTGACAGCCAATTTCAGCAAATTAGTCGCTAATTATACGTGAATGGGTAAACGTTTTCCTGTTATCGCGTTGATATTTCTCGATGTATAATCGATGTCTTTGTCACAACAAGATTGTTCGTAATCGCTGGAAAGGGAGAAACACACAGGAACACCGATTCGGTTGCTAGGAAGGAAAGGAGAAAGAGAAAAGAAACGAGAGTGAGAGACGGCCGCGGAGTCGAAGAGACGATTAGCAGTGAAACAGCATTTGAAACGGCGACTTCCTATCCACCTCCTTCCCTTTCCGTCAAAGTACGAGAATGAAGCACGTGCAAGTGAAGCCTCGTAATATAATTTATCGCTTCTGTCGCAGTGGATGCAGGGCGTAGAAATCAGGCCTGTACTCTGGCAGAAGTGCGACTTGCGTCCATTACAGACGAAGTCTTTCAATGTCGAGGCAGGATAAAGTGAAGATGAGATATGAACGACGAAGAAATGAGATATAACGTGAAATGAGTATATTTACGCGTCTGTCGCGATTTCATGAAGAGAAATAAAATCACTAAATAAGATCGTGGAGACTTTTATGCTTGTTTCTTGTCGTCTAAATCTTGATCTTGTAATTCATTCTGCTTCGACGTCTTGCTATCGAAGAGTCTCGACATTGAAAAGTCAAACGAAGGCTGCAGACATCATCTCTCCGATCCTGTTTCTCTTCCAGAAAGTCCTCTGTTAACGTTCAACGAAGGCTGGCTGGGCGAGACTGAGTGTGTGTAATCAGAAATGGCAAGAGACGCGAGCCATCACGATGCATTGGAGGATAGTGGTGATCTCGATCTCACACAGCGGGCTCTCGGATGTAACATCCTTGTCTTTTCATCCCCCATCCCTCTCGCGAGTCCTCTTGAGGCTTTTCTTTTTCCTCTGAGTACACTATTCCTCCTTTCGCTCCTTTCTCTTGACTCTACTCTTCAGGGATGTTTTCTCCAATCTAACTTTATCCTTATCCTCTATTCGCCCACCACCTGATTCTACAAATCGAACGTTAACATCTTGTGTTCTTTTCATTTTCTGGATATTATGAATTTTCCAAAATAAACGTTATGTTTTTTTAATAATCCTGGCAGTGACTTTACTCGGTTGGGAGAACTATCATCATCCTCATCATCAGCATTAGCAACAGCATCATCATCATCATCATTATCATTATTGTCATAATCATCATCATCTGCATCTTCATTGTCATCGTTATCATCAGCGCTTTTTAGCACATAAAGAATTCCGTCGACCCTCTTTGCTATCCAGATCTCCTTTTTTTTTTAATCGATTTTATCGAATAAAAACAAGCAAATTTTTTTCGAGCAATGCGTATACGTTGGCGATCGCGAGAGGAGCGACGACAGCACGTCTCTTCATTCCACTACGAGTTCGGTCACGCGAATTCACACTATTTGTCCTTCATTGGCCTGCTCCCGTTCTTTTCTTCCCGCGGAAAGCTATTGCCATCCATCCAGTCACCTATTCTCCTACAACTATCCATTCTCTCCGCCTTCTCTTTCCTTCTTCTCCCTTCTATTCTACCCCTTTTCCTTCCCGACCCAAATTATGTTGTTCTATTTGTATTTATCATCAACCCATCGTAATTGTAAATTATAATTATTATAAACGTTTACACGAAATAATAAATTCTGATAAAATGTCTGAGAAAAAAAAACTATAACCCGTGGTTGTGTGTCTTACTTTTGCGACGACGATTGCCATCGTGCCGGAGGAGGCGTTTTGCACACACTCGACGATGTTTCACGATCCCGGGACAAAAGTCAAGATTACATAACATGCATTCGTCGCGAATCGTTCTAAAGGATTCCAGCAATGTCGCTTATCAACAAGATGTCTCATTGGATCAGAATGACTGTATACTTTCGGATCCATTTCGTTCTACACTCCTAAGCGATTCGTTCCATGCTTTTTTTAAAGACTATTGCAATCTGCGAAACGCCGAGTAATCTGAGTAAACGCTTGAAATACGTAACATTTTGATAATATCGCGTATAAGACGATTACTCGTCGAATTTCGTATGTACAAACGCTGAACACATCAACAAGCGTGCTAATACTTTAATACCTATTACATTTCCTAGAAGCGTTTTCATTTTAATCTTGCATCACAGAGTCCTACTTGCGAGTTAATTTCGATTCTACAAAATGATATATATATTACATAATTTTTATTCTGTCGACCGTTTTTTTTTTAATTTATCGATTAATCACGATTTAAAGGTCGACGGTTCGTTTCTTTTACAGCAGCTCGGGCGATGGCAGAAAAATTGCAGTTGCTGCGTCGCTACAAAAAATCAAAAAGAAAGAGAGAAGAAAAAAATAGAGTATCAGAAGAGAGTATTCGTGTAAGGCATGGTCGAAGTTTAACAAAATCGAGAGCATGCAGAAGTTACAGAGACTTTTTCATGTACTTAAAGCGCAAAGAGATGTTTATTATGATTGCTACTATGGGTATCATTGTGCTAGATGTATGTTCTCCGCCCCATCACACTCCTTTCAACCTACTCTGCCCTGCCCTCCCTCCCTACTCTGCCTATTCCCCCATTTTTCTTGTCGATGGTATATCCACACATGTACTTGTATACACGACTTACGCATTATGTATACATACATATTATATATATATATACATATGCATACACACCTGAGAGGAGACGCGATAAGGAGAAAAAAAAAAGATACGACGCGAGATACATTTATGTATATGTACGCGTGCCTTTTTCGACAAGAAAGGCCTACCTACGATTAATCATGCTAAATTTTTTGCACAATTTATACGTGTAGCCAATACGAAGATTACGGTTTTTGCTAAATGAGAGTAGCGAATTAACCACTTAATGCGCGAGTGACAAGATGCGAAGTGGTCGCGCGCGGTTGTGAGAAAAACAAAGGGAAGACGAGGAGAAAAATTCCGAATCGAGCGTTTTCTGTCGACTTGTTCCTTGCGGAATTTGCGACCGCTCGATGTCGGCGCAGCCACTTGTCGCGAGACTAGATAGAGAAAAACGCGTAGATCCAGACGAGTCTCAACCCGTAGAGGTGGTCGCGCGACACCCTTCGACAATCCGGGGATCGATCCGAGGATTGTAGAGAGGAGAGGAGATCTCGGATCGTCTCCGAGAGAGAAAAAAGAGGAATAATGAGAGAGAAAGAGAGAGAGATCTCTCTCTCGTCCAGGACGGGTTTGAGAGTCTCCGCATTAGGTGTAGAATACCATTTTCGTGCGATAGACGAGCTCCCGCAGTAGACATTCCCAGGGACACCGGGGCGGCAAAACCCGAAGGGGTTGTTACTTCAGTCTCCGATTTCGCATCAATCTGGGTTACGTTTCGAAACCTCGTCTCCGAGGGAAATTTTACTAAAGAGCCTTATATTATCCGTAAGCTATAGCTTTTCAATGAAATTTTTCCTTAAAGAGGAAGTTTCAAAACGAAACCCTGAATTGAACATTTCTTTTATTACGGAAACATTGAATGAGAAAAAGAAAATTCATTTTTATTCGCAAATGGAAACTTGCTGTTTCTTCAATGTCTTTTAGTATATTCATTTGTCTTTACAAATTCATTCACGGGAACGCATCGATCGCCTTTCTTTTCCGCGTAGCATTGCCATGGCGTTTTCGAGTGTTGCGTCAGGCAGGTTTGATGCAACATTGCGTCAACTCGCCTTTGGTTTTCGTCGACCAAACGCCGAGAGGGAAATCCCTCTTTCGGTTTGAATAATTCGTCGACGAAGTGGTATTTTTCTTTTCTTCGCGCGACATTGAACATGCGGCCTTCGATTTTGCCGTCGCGTGAACCTCGCAGAACGAAGGTTTTTCCTCGGTTTTGCTCTTCTACGATCGTAGCCTGTTTTTAGCTGTTGCTCCCGAAACCTCCGCCCCTCACCCGCTCTCCCGCCCCCCCTCCCCCTCCCACCATTCGATATAGATCAATGCCGTTTCAATCGAAATATAATACACGTTAAATGGATTAACAAAAGAAACAAGACGATACTTGGCGGGGTGGTGTTTGTAAATAAAAGCTATCAAAGCGACGAAACGGTGCAGTCATTTCACCCATCAATCGCTGCATCGAGAACGCTGATTCGGGCCACGAGGTCCTCGTCTATTCCTGCTCCGAAAACTACGTCAACCATAAAAAGCGTTTTAAAATATTTAATAATATTTGCTAATATTCATTATATTTTCGGCATTTATGTCATAGTAAATGAGCGATAAATTAGGTATTTAATCAGAATGCCTTTATTATTTTATTTTTTATTTTATTATATTTTTATTAATGCTATTAATTTTAATCATTTTAATGTATAGCAATCTTTTGAACGGATTTCCTATAAAAAATGATTAGATTATTCAGTATTTCTATTTCAATTTAAATTTCACATCGGAAATGTGTCTTCAATATCGGCCGTCTTTGTTCCGGTCCAAAAATACGTTTACTCGACATTTCAAAGATGATCGGCTGAGATTCAATCCGAGGACGATTATCGATCCTGGAAATGAGGCGGATCTGGATCTGACGAATCGCTTTCTCACGATAATTCATTATTCCTCGCAATCAAAATACGTCACGATTGCGACATGTAATTGCGAGCGATGATAACCGATATCAACGGGCGATTCCATGAATTTTGATTTCCGCTGCGTGCGTTCGCGAATGCTCCTAGGTACGAAATATCGCGGATCTTTGTACCCGCGAGACTTTGCTCAGGGAGTCACGCGTGAGGCTGTTTCACGTCGACGTGCCGTTATGAATTGCGTCATTTATCAGTCGCCCATCGCGTTCCGTCCTGTAAAGGCGCTCACGCTATTTAAGCTGGCCTCTGCGCTCCGGTTATCACGTAGACGCTATCTCATCGAGGTTGGACGACGATGAAAGCGACGCGGCAATAAGTAACCGAAGTCGGTCGTCAAGTTACTTGAGAAAGTTTATGGCATTCCTAATATAATGACGTGCGCGCAATGATAAGCGAAGATATGATAATTCTCAAGTTTTGTACAGATGTCTGTGTTGTACACTCGAGTGGATACATTTGAATTTTCAGAATTTTTCCAAGTGTTACTTGCGCCACGAAAATGGATTATCATCAGGATTATCAGGATTATCAGGTAGGTTTGATGAATTTAGCTTCTTTTTCCTAACAACACATAATACAGAAAGCAATCGTTCGTAATAAATTGATTAGTTTTATCGGACGGTGACACCTGCTCCTCTTATCTTGTCCTCTATCTTTAATCAGTTTGTGTCATAATCATTTAAAGTCGCAGTCAACATTGATCGATTACATCAACTTTTATTTTAATGTCGATTGCATGAAGCGTTTGTTTTGAGCGCGTATGAAATTGATCCCGGCCTACGTTTCTATGCTGCGATATAAATGTTGCTTAGCAATACACGAATGAAATATTACTTCTTAAATATTTTCTTAGAAATTCTATTTATTTCAACTATCAATCAAGAAGTGAGACTTGGTTTATGTCGATACTTAATTATACTCATCCTTCCAGTCTTTCTCTCAACTACCTATTACCTATTACATCCTTTCCTTCCCGACAAAAACAGTACGCGAAATCCACATTATTTCCACGTAAGATCCACGTGCAAACGTGTATTCCAACGGGCAATAACGTGGATTTCGCGTACTGTTTTTGTCGGGTCGTTATCTTGAGATTATACTGTTAACCAATTCTATAAGTAAAAGTAAATCATATTTTATTATTTTTAACTAACATACTTATCGAAATTATTATTTTAACACAAACTATTAAGTTAACATGTTATAATTTCACTCCTCTTATCTTATTTTTCCTTTTTCAATCGAAAACTTCCCTAACACTCTTTCCTTCTCTTTTATCAATTTATTATTCCAAATCCTACTTAATCTTTCTTTCTCATTTTCTACATGGCTTAGTTAGTAGTAAATATCAATTTTTATCGCGTTAACGATTATTGCACGTATATGAAGCTCCTAAAAAAAGAAATGTATTCATTTATGGATTCTTTCACGCATCGATATTTATCATTATTTGACGATGCTACGATTCTCGATCGGAAGTTTCTCAGCAAATAAAACCTGAAACAAAATCGCTCCTCAAGCCGCGAAAAACAGGTTTTCGCCATTTACATCGCGGGGTGCGACGCGCTCTTTCGGCGCACTTCAGCTCGTTCTATTATTCGAATTTTCCGCCTCGCACGCAACTCGTTCGAAAGCGTTCGCGCGCCGCGATTGGCGCGGCGACCATGGGGACAGCGGAGCGACGGTGGGGGAGGGGGATGGCGCGCGGCCAGCCCAAAGGTCACCTTCAGTCGGTCGGACGTGTCTGTGGCGGCAGAAGTCCGTCAGCGGAGGGTCAGTAACGTTGGGACGTTGTCATCGTCGCGGTCGTCAGTCGCGTCTTTCTGGTGAGTCGAATCGCTCGTCGATTTTCGAAGCGCGCGGCGCACACCGACGTCCGTCGTCGTCGCGTCGTCGTCGCGACGCCTGACACCCGCACGCGACTGTCAATTGATCGGTCAAGTGGTCGCGATTCACCTCGAGCCTAATCTGCGTTACATTTCGATGATATTGCCGCCGAACCGGCGGGTTCGCCGATGACATTCACTCGCTCTTTCGTCTCGTTTTAGGTGACCGTCGAGGGTGCTTTTAGGTTAACCTTACCCTCGCTGGGTAGGCAGGCACGATTACTCGACGCGGGAGAACGGCGGTTACGATTCACCTCACAATCAGTCGACCACTGAGCATCAGTGATACTACATCTATGTTATAATTTCGCACTCAACAATGTTTGTATATATTGTTATATTACATTTATATTTATATTGTTGAGTGTGAAATTGTAAGATAGATGTAATATAACTAATGCTCAGTGTCGACTGGGACGTGACGCTTGTAAATAGCACAGGTTCAGTGAATGCCGGACAATCCGACGGACAATAATCGCATGAGAGACACGGAATCGCCGAACTGTGGATGCGAATCACATCGTCTTCCGACGATCGATCCTCGTCGCTCGGTGCCTCGATGCCTGCTTTTAATGAGAGCGTTATAGCACAATTAATTGCCAGCATCCGTCGTATTCTCGGAACGTATATTTTGCGTTGACATCTGCATCTTTCACGCGAGACGCACTGTTTATCTATCGTTATCGCGCGTCACGAGTGTAAGATCGGAGCAACGTCCTCGAAAATCTCTCGAGATTCGTCTCGAGTTCCATCGTGGCCGCCCGACGTGGTCCTATTTTTTCCTATTTTTTTTTATGAAGGAAAGTTACGAGCTCCGTTCTCGTCTCTCGCGTCGAACGCGTAAATTAGAATGTCTCGTCATGCGACGCGCCAGACGGAAAAAGCTTTTACCACCAGCGATAAATTCGCAGCCGTGAATTGTTGATGCTCCCCCCTTTCGCTTTGACACAAGGCCAGATTTCGTACGCGCACGTGTTATTTAATTTTAAAACGCGGTACTCGTGTGTCGCAACCGCCAGTTCCGACGGTTTCAATTCGGATTTTTCCGCGCCGTGGGTCATCACGCCGCGATTCCTCTGCGAGATCCCTTCTATTTTTTTGCAGAATTCTTTTAGCACTGTTTTAGCAAACTCATTAGTTTTTTACGTTTTTGTCAATTAAAATATTGTCAATTACAATATTTATACAGTGCGGTAGAAATAAGGCAACAGAAGAATTACAATTTTCAAAGATTGAAAGTGAAAAGATGAATTAAGATAATAAATTTAAATATGATATTACACTCTTCTGTCATTATTGTTATATTATTATCATTTACCAAAAAATACTATCTTTTTATTACAATTTATTATACAATAACTTTTGCAGTATACAATTAAAAAAAGATATATTTTTTCCAGAAATAGTCATTTTCTGCTGCCACTATTATCACGTATTTTTTTGCTTTACATATTTTATGCGCGAATTGGAGTAATACAATCCGTTTGCAAAAGCGCTTTCGTTGAAATAACTCATAGTATATTTCTCTTTTTTATACATTGCTTTTTTAGTATGCACAAATTAAAATACAGTTAATTGGAGTGCAATAAAGACTGATTTTTGCGTAATGATTTACTCGCACGGTAGTTGGCACAAAAATATTTTCTGCGATATACTTCATTGTTTTTTATTACGAAATGAACTTGTAGAATAGCTGCGATATGTATCTCGAATTGATTAAAGCGAGGTTAAAATTTTGGATCAATGTAAAAATTATCAAATGGAGAAAAATGTCTGAGAGTCGCAGAGCCGCTCTATGCCGTTGCACAAATGCAATTTATTCGGGAAGTTACTCAGAAAGCGACAGCGATCCGGACGATGCTCCAGATACTCGCGGAAGCGCCGTAGAAATGCAGAATGTAGATGCAAAGAGAAGCCTGACGGATTCTACTAGAATTGAATCCTTGGTGATATCCAGAGATTCCTCACGAAAGTCCATTGCCGTTGAAATACTGCAGAAGATGGATGTCGATAGAACGAACAAGATCGGCAGGCAAAATTTAAAGCTCTCTTTGTTATTTCCAAAGGCAAGCTGGCGCTCGTTAATGTCTCTTGCAATTTCATCTCTTTTTTTAAATTTATGCACAATGAATGTCAGAAATTTTCCTTCCGAACAGATGTTCTGGGGGAGTGACTTCGAATCAGTTGAATACTTACCAACTGGTTCATCGTTTGAGATAAAATTTAACGCGACCGAGGAAGAATACGCCAGGAGTTTGCATTTCCCTTGGTTTCTGAGACAGAAAGTTATGACCCTGCTTGTTTATCGATCTCTTTGTATCTACTCTCTGTTTGTTGTAAAATAACATAATAGTAGAACATAAAAATTATTACGTTGTCATCGCATTTAGCCTAAAATATAATAAGAAAGATTAAAAAAACAAGTAATATAGCTTTTTAAAAATGTTAATTTTATATGAATTTTTGTATTACAGAGTTATAAGGAATATTGCGATACAGTCATGGCCGAGGACGCGCCAGCTCAGAAGTTTATAAAACCTGGGAGCCACAAGGGCAAGGGCATCGCCGTGTTCACCAGCGGAGGAGATTCTCAAGGTATCTCGGAATAATCATATAAATTGCGTGTTGCGCATATTTTTAAATAAACGCGATTAAATCTTTGATATCTTGTCTTTCAGGAATGAATGCCGCCGTACGAGCGGTCGTGAGGATGGGCATCTATCTCGGGTGCAGAGTGTACTTTATAAGGGAGGGTTATCAAGGCATGGTGGACGGTGGAAAATATATCGAGGAAGCTACATGGTCGTCCGTATCTTGCATCATTCATAGAGTATGCATAACAGAATCGAATATGTTACGTTATTATTTGTTTGTATATTATTAACGTTTCATTATTCGTGTTCTTTTTGTTTCTTCAGGGTGGCACAGTAATCGGCTCCGCCCGATGCAAAGAATTCATGGAGCGTCCTGGTCGACGAAAAGCCGCTAAGAACTTGGTCAATCTAGGGATAACGAATTTAGTGGTGATAGGTGGAGACGGTTCTCTCACAGGCGCCAATCTCTTCAAGGAAGAGTGGCCTGCACTTCTAAAGGAGCTCGTCGAGTCTGGTAAATAGAGAACGTTCAAGAAAGCATTGCTCGAATTAATTGCCCAATTTATCGCGCGTACTCGAGATTAATGTGTTACTTTTCGTGGTAGGTGAAATAACTGCCGAACAGAGCGAGAAGTACAAGCAATTGCACATTGTCGGTCTAGTAGGTTCTATTGATAACGATTTCTGCGGTACTGATATGACGATTGGTACTGATTCCGCATTGCATCGTATCATCGAAAGCATCGATGCTATAGTCAGTACAGCTTACTCGCATCAGAGAACATTTATAATGGAAGTCATGGGTCGTCACTGTGGGTAAGTGTAAATTATGTTATCAAGTTTGATATCAAGAGACTAATTCAAAATTTTCATCGATTTACGATTTCATACGTTGTTATTGGTTTCCGAATATAGAAGTGTCATCCGCGATTTATTGATTATACAATTTAGAACACGAAGTTTAGCGTCTATATATCGTTATCGCGCCGAACCGAATGTTGACTTTAGGAGTGAAACATAGATAAACGAGCGACTTTCGATTAGGTATCTGGCTATCGTGGGCGCTTTAGCTGCGGAGGCAGACTATGTTTTCTTCCCAGAATGTCCGCCTCCTGTCGACTGGCCTGAAAAATTATGTAAAAAGTTGGAGCAGGCACGTCTGATAGACTTTCTCCAATTTTATAGATTGTATAGCCAATGCTTTTTTTTTTTTTTTTTTTTTACTAACTCGACTAAACGTGAGGAATGAGTTTTTCTGTATATGTCAGTTTTTTAGTTGCTGAATGTGTTCTGATTTAATATTGGATTATGTACAATATCCTGAGTGTGTATTCCTCTAAACTATGACGTAAAGAGAAGTGCTAACGAAAAATGTACTTTTATTTCATTGTCGCGTATCAATTAATTAATTTAGAGTCTAATGTAAATATAATGACATGCTCGATGGTACTGAAGATAATTAAATCACAGAGCCTTTCAGGTACCTGTCATTAATGTCCAGTTTGTCTACCGATGCCTCCTATTGCTTTATTCCTGAGTCTCCGACAAGTGGTGACTGGGTCGAGGAGCTATGCCAAGCTGTGCAAGAGGCACGTTTCTCAACCAGTCGTTACTTTAAATTATTATTACTTAACAAAAATAGGCAATTCAATCAGTAATTTAAAGATATGCGAGAAAGTCGAAACGCGTTTGTATTTTGTACTGTTGAATTATAACTTCCCTCAAATAATTAATTACAGCCAGATTTTGTACATATAAAATTTTTTCGTTTTTTATCACTCACCCTGTTAGTATTTAACAGCGAAAATTTATCACAGATATATTAGTTTTTACCTACATTTTTCGATCAAACAAGCTTACAAATTTATAATCAAACGTGATCATGATTGATAAATGACGCGCAGCATTATTTTATATAATATTTTTAAATATTGCTTTTTTTAAATAGAATTTTAGTTAGGTTTACAATATACATTACAGTTATCTGGCTCTGGTGGCAGCTATATGTAGCGAGGCTGGTTATGTTTTCATCCCAGAATGGCCACCCGAGCAGGGGTGGCCCAACAAGCTGTGCAAAAAATTGTTGCAGGTTCGATGTTACTTTTTTTTAAATTTTTTAAAACAAGTATATTTTTCTTTATTTATTCAACCTGCAAAATAAACAGCACACATTGTTTCCTGCAATTTACGCTTTATTCCTTTAATATGACAAACTGTTACAATTACTTTAATTGCTTATTTTATTATTTTGGATGATGAAGTATTTGTGATATGCTTTGAAGGCAATTCTCTGTCTTAATGTAAAAAAATTTAATAAAATCAAATGTGCATGCTATACTAAATTTATAACATCATGTGTGTGTGTGCAACATTATTCTAACTTAAAAATGTACAAATGTACTAACATAATTCAAAGACTTATATTTTAACATAGGTTTGTATATAATGTATTCTTCTTTTTGTATTATCTACAATCTATGTAACCATTTAATTATTGAATTGTTATTATGTTATTGTCTTTAGTTATCTTCTCTATCTGTTGATAGCTTGCTTTTAAATCTATTTGGGCAAAAACTTAAAATTTAACACATGCACATATTTGAGAGATTTTTGTTATTATACAACTTCTCTTTCAGGAAAGGCTTACTGGTCAACGGCTTAATATTATTATTGTGGCCGAAGGAGCTGTCGACAGAAACGGCGATCCAATCACTGCTGAAAAGGTGCACAAAGTTGTCGTAGATAAATTACAACAGGATACGAGAATCACCGTTCTAGGTCATGTACAAAGAGGTGGCAATTCTTCAGCGTTCGATAGAGTTTTGGTAAGTTATCGCAATTTAAGATTTTTAATAGTCAAAATATAAGTGTATGCATTATTTTTTAATATACCATATAATTTGATATTTTTAATGTACTCCTTATTTTTTAATGTAACTTGAAGCTCTCTTAATTAACATATTTATTTTTCCTCACTTATAATCTTGTAAAACATAATGTACACATACATTCGTTTGAGGGATGAATATAATATTACAGGGGTGTCGGATGGGAGCCGAAGCTGTAATGGCTTTAATGGAAGCAACACCCGATACAGAAGCCTGCGTCGTTACATTGGACGGTAACCAAGCTGTGAGATTACCACTTATGGAATGTGTTCGTCGTACAAAAGCCGTAGCGCTCGCTATGGCGGATAAAAACTGGGATCTTGCTGTTCAGCTTCGAGGAAAGTAAGTGAATTGATAAAGTACATCATTATGCTAATACACGAAACATCAAGTATATTAATAATAAATCTATCTATTTATTTTTTCTAGGGGCTTTGAACGCAACTTAGATACGTACAAGATGCTGACTCGTTTGAAAGCGCCGGATTTGGATGATACTAACAAGGTACAATCATTTTCTCCGTTTACAGCTAAATTTATTCTGACGACCCAAAAGCTCTGCTCTATATTTAACTGCGCGGTATTAATGTAGCATTAATGAAGAAGTAGATAGAAGTATGTGGCGAGAATTTTGGGTCTCTGACATAAAATAATAAAAAAATAATGCATAGATTACTACATATATTATTTAATACTGCTTCAGGAAGTTAGTGGCCGCGCATTGTCGAAGGTAAATGAGTTAAAAGCCTATAAGCATACATTCTTATCAGATTTTGTACACAATACCGATCCAAACGCAATCTCCCTAACGATAGCACATTTTTCCTCCCATAGCAATACACTTTATGTGGACAAGTGAGTTAACTCTTTGCAGTAGAGAATGTGTGCCTTGTGTTAGAAATACATATCATTTACCGTACTTCACGATCACCTGCCCACAGGCAAATGGAACGAAAGCATTGTGCGCTATTTAATGTGCGACTTCATACATAAAATGTGGTCTTTCAGCTTCCCATGCACGTTGCATGATGCACCGCGTCGGCTTTCATCTTGTAAACGATGTTCTTATTACAGGATCATTATACGCTAGCGGTCATGCATATAGGATCGCCGTCTTGCGGCATGAACGCGGCAGTACGTTCCTTCGTGAGGAATTGCATCTATCGAGGCGATAAGGTACAATATTGAGAAATTCTGTATGTCCCGAACGTTTTTATTACACTCAATTCCATTCGACTTGTAGGTATATGGTATCTGCGACGGAGTACTGGGCTTAATAGCTGGTAGATTGAAATTGATGGACTGGCCATCCGTCACTGGCTGGGTCTCCGAGGGTGGTGCGAAATTGGGAACGAAACGTGCGCCGCCTCAGGAGGATCAGTTACCTCAAATCGCTCAGAAACTCAAAGAATTTGGAATACAGGCGTTGCTTATTATAGGTGGATTCGAGGTAATGGATCCGTTGAAGCTTGCACATTAAAAATGCTTCTAGAGATCAATGTTGATAAAAACGTATATTTTTATTTTCAGGGTTATCAGACCGGTCTCACATTTTTCAAGGCGAGGGATAAGTACGAGGAATTTAGAATTCCTATGGCTATGATTCCCGCGACTATTAGCAATAATGTACCTGGCACCGAGTTCTCACTGGGTTGTGACACAGCTTCAAATGAAATTACGGAAGTAAGTTTCTGTGATGCTTGTAGATTTAATTTGAGAGTTTAGGGTTTAAGAGTATACTAATCGTTTTATCTGTTAGATCTGTGATCGTATTCGGCAATCGGCGCAAGGTACTAAACGTCGCGTGTTCATCATCGAAACGATGGGTGGCTTTTGTGGATACTTAGCGACCATCGCTGGCCTAGCCGGTGGTGCCGACGCGGCATATATCTACGAAGAGAAATTTAATATCAAGGTGAGAGTTTTTTTAAGTAGTCAATTTGATTGTAGCTTTCATTTTTATTTTAATTTTTTATTAATGTTAATTTTAATATTTTTAATTTTTATTAAGGATTTGAATCAAGATGTGATCGCAATGGCAGCGAAGATGTCGGAAGGCGTCGAGAGGGGTCTCATTATCAGAAACGAAAATGCCAATGAGAATTACAATACAGAGTTTATGTTCAGACTTTTCAGTGAGGAAGGAAAAGGTTTATTCAGTTGTAGACGAAACATACTTGGTACGCATTTTTTATTTGTTACTTTTTAAAGCGAATCTTAAAATCTGTTATTCCATTTGAAACGCAAAATATTTCTCTATTTTAGGTCACATGCAACAAGGAGGCTCGCCGACGCCTTTTGATCGTAACTTGGGAACAAAGATGGGCTCTAAGGCAGTAGAATGGTTCAGTGATCAATTGAGAAAATGCACCAGCCCCGAAGGCAAAACGTTTACTACAGCAGCGGATAGTGCTGTGATGCTTGGTATTGTTAGACGCCAATACAGATATACGCCATTCACGGAACTTATCGAAGTTACTGACTTTGAGTGCGTATCTTATTAAACCTTCTAATAAATTTTAATTTCGCCTACATATAATTTAATACTTAAAATAAAAATTGTTTTAGACATCGCATTCCGACGTATCAGTGGTGGATGAAGTTGCGTCCGTTGCTGAAAGTATTGGCGAAGCATGAGTCGACGTACGAAGAAGAGGGTATGTACATAACCGTCGAAGAGATGGATGAACAGAAGGATCCGCCCCTCGTATAAATCGTGAGAAGATTAATCTCTTACAAAGCGCAGTAGATAACGCAAAGTGAATGTCACTGATTGCGTGAAGTAGGCGCCGATTATTAAAAATATCACAGTATTGTATACATTATATTACGACAATTTTACTTCTGCTCGACGAGAAACGAATCTTATATTTGTCTATTGAAATATGTCTGTCTGAAAAATTCAATTGTGTATATTAGCAATCGTTATTTATTTATTAAGGTTTGCGCACGCGATTTTTTAATGTATATAATTCGGACAACTAGCAGATGTGAGAATATACAGGGGAAAGGGAGGGGGAATATTTTTAAAGTTTTGTTTTGAATCTGTCTTATTCATATCTTGAACTTTTCGAGCTCAGGTAAGAAATGGGTACAAAGACAGTACCTGAAACGCGAAGGTACAAAAGATACCTTCACAATGTAATACCTAGCTATGCAGTTTGCTGATAAAAGCGATGTCCTCCGTTGGCAATGAGACACGGAACACGATATTGTTACAGTATCTTATAGTAATGTTAAATACTCGCGTTGCGTATATTCATGTATAGTATTGAATAAATTAGAATCGGTATATGCAAAATGTAGGATAGTAAAATATACCAAGTTCAAGTACTAAAGGCATGACGGGGCAAAGAATCATTTTTACGAAATATGTAGAAACACGTGACTAAATTGGAAATATGCAAAACCAATATTTGATATGCTACTCGAACGTAATACACAAAATTTTGGAATATATTTAATTATCATGGGTTTAGAAACAATTCGAAATGTTTATTAGCGTCATTAGCAAATAGTGATATTATTTGTGCATTTTTTATGTTCTCTAGATATTACGGATGCTTTGTCAGTTAAAAACAGCCTCAAATCTGAATTCCATTTGTTTAATCCTTCAATATAATTAAGTGAAACGCTTAATTATAATTTTTTGAATTGTAGCACGGATCGAGAAGTAAATCAGATTGAGAAAAATTACAAGAGTTTCACAGGCTAAACATTCTGAATCGTATTTGTGGTCTACTAAGGCATAGGATTAAAAAGTAATGCGGTATTTTGCGTCGGTGAAAGTGTTTATCTTTCGGTTTAGCGTTACTCGAAGCTATAAAAGGCTATTGGAGAATATACCTGTCTACCTCAAAACATAATTTTGCAACGATCAACGAACGACTCATAGGAAAGAAATTGACCTGAGTCGGCGCGTTAGTTGCACATAACGTTAAAAAAATTTTTGCTAAAATTTAAGGCTTGTGACCACAAAAATATTTAGATTTAATTCTTTTTCTCTTTCTCTATCTATCTATCTCTATCTCTCTCCTTCTCTCTCTATACTCGTATATTTAACTTTCGAGAAAGTCGTGCAAGTATTAATCTCATAATTGTTTTCGGCATGTAAGGTAACGTTTGTCGTGTTCTTATGAGATTTTAGAACTAGATAATTCCGGTACCATCGAAAATTATGTCTTGTGCAAACTCTTACTCGTGTTCGTGTGAGTTCATTTAAGTGTCAGAAATAAAATTATCGACTCGTGTTTTTAACGGGAATACGCGTAAAGCAGAGAAACCTGTGTGCAATAGCGTATGCCATAATTTTCAACGTAGTTAACACGCGCTTAAGAATTATGAAGCTCTTAACGAATTTCATTCGAATGCTGATTAGCATTCGTAGCGCTATATGTAAGATTGGCTTAGTAGATAGCGATTAATGCATACTGCGAACGAAAATGCTGAAAATGAAAATGGTAAAACTTCGAAAGTACAATAATGTGCGCATATTCGACTTACTCGACTAGAGTAATAACTTAAAAAAAAAATATGTATATATACATATATACTTTATTCGACAAGTCGTTTATTTAAAGTCTGAAGTATATATCTACTATTATACAACAGATAATAGCTCTTGTTGAAAAGCAACAAAATAATATCGCTAATGACACTTGTTTAAACGACCACGTAGAAACTACATTTATCTAATGTTCGTATCAAGACACTGAACTGTTGAACGAAATAAAAGTGCGATACGGGAGTTATGATGAGGCTCTCGTCAATTATCTGTGCATAAAATCGTAATTCGTAATTATAATCTCCATTGGTGTGCTTATTATATTTCTCATATATTTCGATAGATTTTTATTTCTGGAGTATATATATTATAAATTTTAATCAATATTAATTTTTATAAGAGTTTTTTAATGTATAACTTCAGAATTGAAATAAAACGGCCGATTGCAGAATTAATGTTCGATACAAATTTAAAATCAAGCTTTTAGCCCATACAAATCAGGTTAGTGTTTAATATTTCGTACAACTTTGATTCGCGAGCCGCTGATTGAAATGTATGTACATATAATTATCGAGCGCTTGTATATCATACACTACACCAATTCTAGTTATACATACGCAAAAATGTACAAATAGTACGTACATAATGTCGAACTGTTAGCTGCCCGTCGCTAGCGCAATATGAATATAAAAATGATATAGATTATTTTTAAGATTCTCAGAGATATATTTTTGACTCATTGTTGATCAATGAATTTACATCCTACCCAACAGCACATGTGTATAGTATTAGAGTTATCGTATTTATTTTTCCTTCGACATCGAATTATTAACGTCGCTGCTTGACGGTGCGGTGCACAAAATTGTAATTCGCCAATAATTCGGGACATCCCCGCGAATTGAGTGGCTGCGACGAAACGTCTAAATTTAGGAGAAATCGCTACATATTACGCACCTTGTTGTATCCATGTCGTGAAATAAACTATATCTTCTATAAATGTGTTACTTAAAAATACATACATCTAGATATATTCTTTTTGGTAAAATATAAAATATTCTTAAATACTTTATAATATATATAATATGCTCATATTCTTTATATTTGAATAATATGAATAATAATTTAAATAATTAAACAATAATTGGAATAATCCGAAGAATTTTAACAACAATTTTCTTTCCAAACCGTTTTCTTACAGTTTTATCGCAGGAATATCGTTCAATATATTATGCAACCAGAGAGAAACCGCGACGATGTCTTTTAAGGTAACTTATGCGTCGTCATCTGTCTTTGTCCTGTCTTTATCCTCGATTCTTTCGCGGAATTCAAGAACCTTGAGGAAGGAATTGGCGAGGTTGTTGATCTCTGCCTTCAGTTCCGTTGACTGCATCCATTATCAAAAGAGTCGGCTAGCACACTCATCAATGATGGTATACATTTGTAAGATTTCTTGTTTAATAGCATCTCATAAGTTTCCTTAACAGCAGGTAGCAACACTCGCAGAGGTATACAACCAGATAATTTCTGTGTAGATGCCTTCAGACGCGAAAGAACGATACTGGCCTGCAAAAACATAAAGAGCGATTAAATTAAAAGATACCAACGAAATTTTTGCAATAGATTCTGAAATAAAATTCCGTATTATAATTCTTGACTAATCACAAGTACCTTAGGATGCTCCGTATTGGTATATTGAGAGCTCAGTATCGTCAATTCAGACAAGAGTTGATCCAAATAGAGTGACAGAAAGTTTCCCAGAGACTCCACTATCTTCTGCAAAGCACTTACGATGCTGATTACTATTACATCCGGCACATTCTGATGGCAATGAGTTTTTAGCAATTTCAAAACTGCCGGCAGGAATTTATTTAGCGAGTACAAAGTATGTGTTCGCATTGAACTGCATAATTCTGCTACGCACAATGCTGCACTGGCTAAAACTGAACCATCTTTTGAATCCAACAATTGCGTTGTTATATCCAAAATCTGTAGATTATCATTAATATACATAATATTAATAATAGTAGCTATAATATAGTACTATATTATCATTAAATATAATTATTATAGTATAGTAATATAATAAGTTACACCATTATTATATTTAATAATGATATTAAAAGAAGTTAATTTTTCTAAAGAAGACTGTTAGACAAGTTGCCAAAATTTTGTTAAAAATATTAATATTAAACAAAAATTTATTTAAATAAATATGCGTACCGGTTTAAAGACGATCAGTAGCCAGCAGCTTCGCAGCAATTTCAAAGATATTAACACTGTCTGTTGTATAATTTCATGTTCTTGGTTTTCAACCTTTATTTTGACATTCTCTCTGATGCTTAAAATTATTCCTTTCAATTCAAATCCGCGCGAGGGGCGCCGCACTACGTCGCACTACAAGTCAAGCGAGCGCCCGAATCGAAATCCTCAAACAAGTCCCGTTATCCGTCTCCGTCTCGTTCTGTATTTCGCTGAAATGGAACAAAAGAAATACATTTTTTTTATGAATCTATTCGACCGATGGTTGGGGAGGAACATTGTCATCTAACGTAAGCTATTTTGACGCGCGCGGTGCCAACAAGTTAGGGGAGCGAGCGCCACATTGCTCGGCGTTGGCCGCCGCGTGCGTGGCGTGCGCACGCCGCTCTCCGCGCCGGTGAAACCGTGAAACGTCGTGGCCGGTGGCCCGGTTGTCTCGTACGCGCGGTAGCGCTAGTCCCGTCTGTCACTCCGTCCGCTTCCTCCGTTCGTCGTACGTCGCGCAGTGAACAGCGTCGCTGCCCTCGTCAAGATGGTCACGGTGAAGGGACGCAAGAGCTCGAGCAAGAATCCACCGATCCTCAGCCACGAGTTCGTCATACAGAACCATGCGGACATCGTTTCCTGCGTGGCTATGGTCTTCGTGATCGGCCTCATGGTGCAGGTCGGTGTCACGTAGAGAGTCCACGTCCGCCTCGGTCTATTTGCGAATCTGCGTGCAGCGAGACGGGAGAATCCGAGGCTGCCTGTCCTCGATCTCGTTTCTGCGATGCGTTACGTGAATATGGGGGTTGCCTGAGAAGTAGGCTGACCATATGTTATGGATTGATGTCAGGACAGATCGATCCCGTCGCGCGCATACGCGTATATTTTTATTTATCACGCCCGCGAAGATTTATTTTGAGCTCTTGTTTGTTATCTTATTGAAACTGATGGATTTCTTTATGTGTGTAAACTGAATGTAACACATTTATGTCTACTTCTACCACGACAGATTTACTTTAATCTCGGTTTAACTTACTTTTCATCTTTTTTTTAATTCGTTATAGAACTCAAAAAAGATAGAAAGTAAGTTAAACCGAGATTAAAGTTAATCTGCTGTGGTAGAAATAGACATTAGTGTTATATATATTTGTAAATTTACAATGCTAGCTTTTTAATTGTTTTTTTTTTATATTAATCACAGAAAAGAGAAGGAGAAGAGGATCTGTTAATATTTATTTATGAAGATACTTTATGTTCATCTGAGAGTCTGAGATTTTTAACTTGTTCTATCACCGCGTCGGAGGATAGCTCAGAGTAGAGCTGAAACATATGACTTATAGTTTATGTAATATAGAATTATCAATTGAATACTAATTAAAGTTAATCATGTGTTAAGAACTGCGTTTAATTCTCAAAGCCATGTGTTACTTAAAAAAAATTTATTTTGTTAGAATGTTCAATTATATTTTTATAGCTGTACATTTGGCCCTTTTCTTTCTTGATGTAATCTAACAAGATTATTTTCCTCCAGGTTACTTCACCATGGGCCTACATGTTTATCGCTATTCACCATAATGTGACCAATACTACCGAGGATCCAACGGCACCGATAAGATACACTACAGGATGGAAAGATGGGTGTGCCGTGTTCTTTTACTTCTTGATAATCATTATAACGCATGCTGTGCTTCAGGAATATATATTTGACGTAAGTATATCCTGCCGATATTAAGGTATCAGCTGACTGTAAAAATATATTCAACCTTCCACTGATAAAATTATTTTTGTCTACAGAAAATTTCCAAGCGGCTTCATCTCAGCAAAGTGAAGCTTTCTAAATTTAACGAGTCCAGCCAATTGATAGTATTTTATATATTATCCATGTTGTGGGCTATCGACATTATAACCAGGTGATACAGAATGATTGATACATAAAGAGAAATATGTATTCAGTATTAAGAAAAACTATTGAGACAAAGTAACGCTTCTTCTTCTTTCAGGGAGAATATACTCTTGAACATATGGACATTGTGGGAGGAATATCCGGTGCCGATGTCCGCCTCCCTAAAACTATTTTTCATCGCTCAACTTTCCTATTGGTTACACTGTTATCCTGAGCTCTATTTTCAACGAATTAAGAAAGAAGACATTTTGCAGCGCGTCGTCCATGCAACTATTGGATTAGTCTTCACATTCGCAGCTTATTTCTTCAAGTAAGATGATAATGTATAAATATAATATATAGCATGTCCCATCATAAGTGAATATCTTTTATTTTTTAAATTAAAGAGATTATAATAATAATGATAGTAAGGGAGACGGTCTTCAGCTCGTCTGTGGCACTCGGACTCAGATTAGATCCATTGTCTCCCCTTTTGCCTTCCCTTTTCCAACCTACCGATTACGGAAATCCGGTTCTCCTCCAGAGTCGATCTCCAATCGGTAGCCGCCCGAAAAATGAGATATATATGAGATGAAGAGTCACTGGAACTTGAACTCCCTTCCGTTACTAATCACGTGTGTTAGCCCGGAGCGTCATCTCAAATTAAAGAGATAGATTACAATAAATATATGTCTCAAATGATTTAACTTTATTGTGAACATAATGGTCGCTTACAGTTTAATTAAGTTTAATTTGAATCATTTAATTTGATATATATTTATGATTTCTTTTAGTTTAAAAAAATAAAAGGAGATTAAATATTCTGTATATAAACATTATAATGTAATATACAGATTTACTTTCTAGTTTTTCTAGTTTATATTAAAGTATCTAGTTATATTAAAAAATATATTTATCGTTCTTCGCAGCTTCCAACATCTCGCTCTAATCTTGTTAACTCTTCACTACGCGGGAGATGCTTTGTTACATATAGCCAGACTTGTTCACTTTATTAGCCAGAAAGAAAAGAGAACAAAATGTAAGTTTAATCCAGTCAAATCTATGATATCACGCATATAGTTCTGAATTAACTTGTTTAATTTTTTTTGTTACAGTGGCATTCCTAGTTGCCAATTCAACCTTCGTGTTTGCGCGCATTGCAACCATCGCACTTACGTCTTTAGTGTTCCTGTATGGTTTGAGGAAACAGGAGTTCAAATTCGATTACGTTACCGGCAACTTTAACACTCCCGCGGTTCAGTTCTCGGCAGCATTTATTATCTTGCTCTTCCAAGGCTATCTCTTGTACTACTTCATCGCAAAGCAGATTAAACGCGCGCGCGAAAACGCTGCGCCAGTCGTCGTGAAGACGAAACCGAAGCAGAAGTCAAAGAAGCGAGAAGGTGAAAACGGTTTATCATATACTTTGCAGTTATTGATTTTATTATTTATATCAGAATTTATTTAAAATAATTTTTTTTCATTTTAAATGTATTTTATATGTTTGCAGGCAAGAAATCTGCCTTGTCCGAGGACGACGATCTCCCAGAAGTAGACCAGGCAACGAAGAAGAATTTGAGAAATCGTTCTTCTGCCAAAGCAAAATAGACGTTCAATAAATTAAAGAAACTATCCTCGCAAGGCTCTGACTGAACATTCGATTTTATTCGCCTGTATGTCACGAACAGGTCAGAATATTCGAGACAGAGATGTACAAAAACGCATTCTTCTTAATGTAAAAATATGAAGCTTCCATAATGTAATCGAAAACTCGTGCAGAATGCTGAAGTTTCTTCGGTACTCGATTTTGTATTCGGCAGAGATAAAAAGCGAATTTTAAATTTTTATGAAAAAAATAGACACATGATATTCACTAGCGAATATTTTTAACTTACATTTAAGTTTTTCTTTATACTATTTTATTACACTTTCATATGAATTATATAGATAAATGTTGCATTCACACATATAGAAATGCAGAATGTTTAATGCGCACTTTGGTATATTGTCTTTTATATGCGCATTACGTACTTTTTAAAAATATGTAAATGCGCGTGATTTATAATCTAATTAAGAGAAATTTATACAATTTTATTCCTGTTTGCTGTTATTTAAAATTCTCTAAATTTTTTTTTGCATATTCTGATTTCTCTCGATGAATTTAGAGTTAATAAATTTAGAGTTAGAATATATAGGCCTATCTAAGTTTCTACTCTTCTATCGCTCTACCAATTCAGATAGAAGAGAGATTGAAGAGAAAACTGAGCTCCAACCAGAGCTTGGATCGGAAAATTTAGATCGGTCTTGCTTGTTATCTTGAATTATTTTTGAAATAAAATATTCAAATAGAATAGAAACAAATCATTTATGCTAGCATTAAGTTATAAGAAAACAAAAAATATAGGTATAATGCACGAAATAATACTCTGGACCATAAATGTGTTATAAGAATCATGCCATGTAAAAATATACATATCTTATTATGGAATTATATATTGTTACATTTAAATATAAGTTTTACTATTTTTTAATACATACATATATCAATGGAAAAAAATATCAGTCTCATTATTATAGCGTTGGTGAATAATTATATTTCTTTAATATAATTATTTCAAAGAAAAAAATTGAAGATAAAAGAAAACGAAGTTTTTGGTGAATAATTTTTTAAAAATGTATACCATTTTGCAATCTTATATCAAATTTCTACTCCTGGCCATGCAATAAGAATTAACTATGGCGATCAATTTTCTATTTGCAATATATTTTCAACAAGATGGAATACGTAACAATTGTTTAAAAATTTATTGGCTATCTTGTTAAATAATAATTGTGTTAACTGTATAAGATTTATAATTGTCTTTACACTTATTTTAAAGCATGACTTTTGGTGTAAATATTCTCATAAGCGACGCAGTGAGATATGTAATGTAAATGAAAGAAAAATAAAGTTCTGATGCGTTTGAATTAGAATGCTGGGAATTATGATTTCCTTCATCTTAATTCCAATATTTTAACATTTTATCAATTTTCAAGAATTTAGATTTTTTTATTTGTAGAATTCATAATAATGCAATCTTTGTAAATTGTATTCTATTGATACTTTTCATTAAATTTTTTTTTTTAGTGCTGTCTTATTTAGACTATTGTTCATTTCAAATATATCCCACTTGTATATCTTATCAGATTGATACTTTTCAAGCTAGGAATACAGAGGATATAAAAGATATTATAAAAGAGACAAAGATTACACAAATATATCTTAAGAAACTAAAATCCGACATTTAATTTGAATCATATTTTTTTTTAAATCTCGTGTCAAGTCGATGGACAGGGAAGAACGCTGTTTTGCCGCTTCGGCATGGCGGATGACAGCGATACCGCGAGTTATCCCCGATGAAGGGCGCTGGCGTCATCGGGCGCAGTGGTGCGAGTTGCAAGCCAGCGGTCAGCTTAGCTGTCGTAGCTGTGGGTCGCCGTGGAGTTATGGGAAAATGTATTTGAAGCGTGCGTCGAAGTTGCTGGACCTCACGGTGTCGCGCACCACCGCGGACGTGCACCTGCGCGACCTGACGTGCCCGATCTGCCGCGGCATCCTGATCGAGCCAGTGACGCTGCCGTGCACACATAACCTCTGCCTGCGCTGCCTGCAGGGCACGTTCGAGCACAACAGCCTGAGCTGCCCGCTGTGCCGGGTCCGGGTCGGTTCCTGGGTGCGCACCGCCACCAGGTCCGAGACTCTGGTGAACCACGGCCTCTGGGAGCTCATCAGGTCCAAGTTCCCGAAGGAGGTCGAGAGCAAGCACAATGGTGAGGAGGGGGATCTCGCTGGCTTGGACGCTGGTGAGTGGACGCGCATGTATATGCGTGCATATACGTATACGCCCCCGCGCGCGCGCGCTACGCACGCACACCCTCGTACAGCCCAGCAATAAACAAATGCAACATAACCTAAGCGATTGTGTTTACTTGTCGCTAGAATGACGCGCGGCTCCGTGCTTGTACGAGTAATTAGAAGCGATAGAATTCCGAGTTCGACCCCTTTATTCTTGGTATTTCTCCTTTATAATTCTCTTTTGAGAGTTTAGGACTCTGTGGATTCAAGAGTTGGATAAGATTAATGCATAATTCTGATAGAGGACGAGAATGGAGTGTCATAAGTCGATGAATAATAGTTTGACTGGTGGCAAGTTAAATACCTCTCAAAAAACAAAAAAGTTTATCTGTCGGATGATATTTTACATGTTTCTGATAGATAGAGGCTCCTGGGAGTTGTGTGATTTCGATGTCATCGCCATTTTTTTCTTTGTTCCATTCCACTTTGTTCTGTTTTCTTTAAAACAGTTTTCAGTTTAATATATGTCAGCGACTATAATTATTTCTTAATTGTTAAACTTATTGATGCAAAATTAATGAAGAGAACATAATGCCTTGCGCATCAAGCGTAATGATTTTGTTGCAAGATACTACAAAGGAGCATTTTCTTTTTACGCAGATTATGCGGCGAACAGAATACTCAGTGTGGCTGGAGAAATACACCAGGAGTACAAGGCTCAACTTCAAATGGCCGAGGAAGAGATGCGCCGTCGGAGGCAGGCCGAGCAAATAGCTAGCGAGGCTTTGATTCAGAAGATTCAGGCGGAGGAGAACAAGCAGTTGCTGGCACAGCTGGCGCAGGATCAATTGTTAGCCAAGACTCTGGCGAAGCAGCAGCAGAAGGAAGCCGCGCACAAGGAAGCTGCAAAGTATTATAACGAGTACCCGTCGGTGTCGAATTACACCTTTAGTGAGCCCAAGTTTAACTATACAACTATACGTGTAAATAATATCGAGACGCCGCAACACACCGAAACTGCACGCTTGGAAGGCAGACACATGGGTCTTCCCGAGTCTGTGAGCTCAAAAAGGCAAATGAACATGGCACTGTTGTCCAAAATAGATATGTTCTCCAATGTATGCGGCCCCAAGGAAGCAAACACGTCCGGCATGCATAAGAATTCAGCTATGTATTGTTGCCAGAAACAAATGCCCGTTTACAACGCCGTTGCGAAGAAACATCAAACAGTGTCCAAATATACCCAACCTTGTACTTCAAATTATCCCACGGATCCCGGATGCTCCACCTCCAGAGCTTACACGACGGAGACTAAGGAGGAACTGCGGGTACCGAGCGACGTGGTGAACAGCAAGAAGAAGAGCCTTGGGGTGGAGGTGTGCATGACACTAGCTGATGATGATGAGAGGATAGGGAGCGCTGAGAGTTCCGGCAGTCATGACAGCATAAATCAGGAAATCCATCATTTCAAACCAATCAAGACGGTGCCGAGGACAAAGTTGCTAATTTCTTCAGGTATGTGTCTATCAAAAAGAGGGAGAGAAAATGCCATTTATATTCAGATAATATAATCGTTTATGCAAAAGAAGTTTTTTTGAATAATATTGTTATGTTTGTGTTTCTGCTTCCAGATGGAAAGCAGGTAGATCCGAAGTTGATCAGGGTGATCCCTATTTTAAAGAAAGTGTCTAATGCAGTGCCAAAACCTCCTTCACCGACTTATGTGAAACGTATTGGATGTTCTTGGAGCGCCTTCAGAGGTAAATTTATACTTGCATGCAAATATTATCATGTATTATAGATTCATTTATATGACTAATTAGATTTACTTAGTTAAAATTATCTAAAAATATGGGCCTATTTTTTTATTTAATTATGAGACGTTATTACAGGTAAAATAAGACAAGACGCAAAGGAAAAATATGCTGCGCACAGTCTGAAGGATAATACCGGGACATTAATTGATCAGAAACCATCAACGTCACTCGTTCATTCTCAAACGGTTTCGAATAAATCGACGACGAAGCCTCAGACAAATGATGCTATCCGACTCTACTTACCTGAACCATCGTTCGATAGCAACAAAAATTATACCAAGAATACGAATAAAATATTCAATGGCACTAAGGTGAACAAGAAGTTGGACGACGAATTGGACGCGAGAAAAACACGTAAGTCTTGGAGGACGAACGTGCGAAACGGTATGATAGCGAAATCTAAACGGCATAGAAACCTACGGAGCAGAAAGGAAACCAGACTTACCGTGAACGTGACAGATGAAGAGGAAGATCCGACAGGCTCCAATTCATCGTTCAGTAAAACGAGTCCGCAAACCGGCGAACGAGACGGCAGCGATGATATAGCTGTCGAAAATATAGCGGAACGAATTAAAAGGAGAAAAGAAAACACAGAAAAAAAAGCGTTGGAATCGGAAATGGAATCCAATGCGTCTAAAAGAAGCAGAACAGCAACGAAGAAAAAAGCGTTATCTGAGAGGATAGAGGAGACTCTCACAGTAGATCAAGCCGTGCTCTCGACATCTCAAGAGAGTACGGACATCGACGGAAATTCCACGAAAAGAACAAAGCGGCGAAAAAAGACCAGAAGCTCACAGAATAATACGGACGATTCGGAGAGGAACAATCTGTCGACAAACGCTACGTCCGGCTTGAGAAAGTCCGCGCGAAACTTGACGAGGATCTCTTCCATGGCAAGTGAATCGGATGGTGCGCGTAACAAGGGTAACAGCAAGTACAATTACGATTCGCCGCCGGAGTCTTGCGACGAGACGGACGCGTGCGTGCCGGAGAACGAGCATACCGTCGATATCTGCGTCGGCAAACTTCTCTCGGACGACGAGGTGATCGAGGAGCAGCAGCGGATCGAGCGATTGCTATTGCAGGAGCGAGAGGATTTCGAACTGGCTCGTCGCTTGCAGGCGCAGTACGACGAGATGGAACGTGTAGCTGGACGAACTAGAAGCTCAAGACAAACTACCGAGAGAAGCGTCAATGTGAATTTGCGTGAGATCAACACGGCGAGAACGGTCCGTAGGAGGAGTGGTGTGCGCAAAACCGCGAAGCGAAAGACGATTGACGGTCGAGTCGTGAGTACTGCCGCGACTAAGGAGACGCGCCGTAGGCCGAAACGCATGAAGATCACAGTTGACACGCGCGAGGATGAGACGCGTACGCGATAATCATGTCACAGCGCGTGAGAACCCTCCGCAATTGGATGTTCCTATAAGCCATAAGTTTGACGGAAGAGGAATCGATCAAAACCGCGACTTTTGCATATATAGTGTCTTGTGTATTTTTTAACAAATCATTTGCGTCGTATTGAATATGTACCTGGATACATTACGAGAGTATGGAACGGGATGCGGTTTGGATTATCAGATTACCGTAAATGTCGTTTTCGGTGGCCACACGAACGTACCGTTTTTTTTTTGTTCCTAACACATCGATCGTGCACGTTTTTAAAAATAACGCGGCTTGTGCTCATGTACAATGTGTCCTGGAACGACTGGCCTAAATTTTAGCAAACCCTTGACCGATGTTTTTTTTTCCAGAGAGAGAATTTTTTAAGATTAAGGTTAGCGTTTCTCCCCGGGACACCTCGTATCTATATTTTTATTAGTCTTCGAAAGAATGAAGTATCGCATTATAATCAAAAGAGAAGAGTGACAATATTTGAGCGAGATGTTGTTACATTTGACTGAGGGCGGAGAAGAATCGGGGACACGTAATTTTGCTGACGAGATTGAAACTGTTGTTTTATACAGTGATTACATTAATTTTTTAAGACAGCATGTCTATTTAGGTAGATTTAAGTACCGCTACTCATAATCATATTATATGCAAATGAATGGCTTCTTTCTTGAAAGTTCGATTATGTGCTGACAGCTGGTCTTTGGTTCCTTCGCTTTCAGCGTTAAATTGCGTAGTGATAAATCGCCACGCGTGTCGCTTGTTGCGGTTTCTGATAAAATCTTTCTATGAAGAGCTGCTTTATCGCGAGATATGTGTATTTATATTTCTATGTGTCGTTCCCGTGAAAATTAGTCACAGTCGAGGAAGGACTTTAATCGAGCTTATGCTTCCTTTTAAAATAAAAAAAGATGGAGATGCATTTGGAACTCGATCACCCTTAACTAACGTTCACGGGAACCATCTTTATGTGTAAAGTTTGTTACGTGACATTTATACAAGTACCCTGACACCGTCGGGAAAAGCAGATTATAATGAATAATTGTGTATAGCGTTAAAAGAGAGATTATATGTTTGATAAGATCCGCTTGATATTGCAATCGTCTACTGTCAGCTTCGACGGCCTTGATTATCATACTGCAATCGAATTAATTGTTACAAATTAAGCGTTATATTAAGAGAGGATTTATACACTGTGCGCGATCGTGCGATGGATTTAATTCGACGGGCGCAGAGGTTAGTTAACAAGAAACGTAGTAGTTACAAGCGAGCTACAATTCCTTCGCAGCTTACAGTTTTTTATTTTAGGCTCGAATTCTCTCTCGCCCGTACACGCTGATCACGATGTTCAATATTATACATATTATACATATTCTACGCGTATTCCTTTTAATTTCTGTATTCCTCTTAATTTCTAAGGGGGGAATATAGAAATAAATTCGCGTCTTTCGCGCTTTTCCCACTTGTGATACTGTCGCAGTATTTTGCATCTGAAATTCGTCCTTTAAGTCTTTATGATTACTGTCGATAGTATTTAATTGTAAAATGCTGTCGCAGATGAACTCGCATTTTGTACTCATAAGAATGAGCAAATATTTCTATTTATAATTTAACATGTATATTCTGGGGCTAGCGCAATTCACTCTCATTGAAATTTACCATTGACTGGGAAAATGTTGACTTTATTAAAAAAAAAAAAAAAAGAAACAGTCCGCAATAGTCAGAAATATTCATTATGTGCACTGTGACTCGAGCCAGGTTGATCGAGTTCTTTACGCTGAAATAATCGTTATTCTAATAGTAAATCAAATCGAGGATACCCTCGATGCAGCCATAATCCCTTCTCTTAAGTCCCGCAGAAGAGAGAGATTCTTTGCCGAATATCCGTTATCTAAATGCAGAATGTTCTCTTTAATGTCCATATTATTAAGTAGAAAATACTCGTATAGAAACGATAAACAAATAAGGAGACATTCGGATTCGAAAACGATTTTAATCGAGCTGTGGGTATTTTTTTCTCCTAAAGCAGCTGGAAAATAAAAGAGGGCTTTCATTATGAGCTATTCTACGACAAATCCAGAATTTGCGAATTCAAAGAGGCTTCCGAAAGTTTCCTCGTTAGTGCGGAATAAACGGGAGCAACAAAGGGAACGATTGTGAAAGGGAGGATGTTTTTATCACTCCTGATACTAACCTTCCATATTTTTTTATCCATGATTTTATTTTAATGCGACGTATATACAGAATGGCGTATAAAAGCAACTCCAGACGAAATAGAATTTTAAATTATTAATATTTTAATAATAATAATATTGTTAATATTAATAATATTAATAATGAATTAAATTAACATTAGTTATTTTCAATATTAAATTAATATTAAATTTTACAATTATAAGTTTGGGGGTTTTCTATTTGTGCGCCATCTTGTATGATTGTCGTTAAAATATATTGCACAACTTGTTTGTTATTCGCTGCATGAATAGTCTTTTGTTTTCTTTATGTGAATTTTAAATATAAATTTATGATACGCGCGTATCGCGAATACGTGTAATAAATTATCTGTGTGTAATAAGTAAACGCGAGAAGATGAAATAAAACTTGTTTGATATCGTTAGAGAATCGCACGAATATATTATAAAAACTAATCTAATAGTAATATATAGTATAAAGAAAACGTATGGAATTTATGAAATAAATAATAGAGAATGTATAGAAAAGATATTTAGTTATAGAGCGGCAGAATAATGTCAAATATTACGTATTGATAACGAATAAGTAGTGCATCATGAGAGAAAGAGAGATTAAAGCAAGCGTAAACTATAACTCTGAACGAATGAACGGAAACACTCATTATGGATTTTTAGGGAGAGTCATTTTTATATTATGTCATATGATTTTATGCAATAGAAGATGTAGCAAGAGTGAGCCTTCGAGAGATCGCGGGCGGTTTTTCTCTTGATATGTTTTATATGTGAAAACGAATAAACTACTGTAACTATTCTAAGAATGTCCGTCGTTTATTTACAGCGTGCCAAAGGGTCCTCTGTCTTGTATGAACAACGATTATCAACGCTTTAATAAGTAAACTGTTATAAAGATTATCTATTGTAAGGTATGTCAAAGTGATTAATTTTTTGCTAAATTTTCTTCCTTGAATGATAAAAAACTTCTTAATGCAATAAGGATACGGATAGGATAAAATTTTCTTTACGAGCTAATAATATGTAATCTGATAATATTAATGCAATAATATTCTAACAATATTATCTCTGCAAAAATAAGAAAATATATTATTTTGCGACATTATATCTCGATTTATAATTTAATTATAAATTTGTTGTTCTTTGGATGTGCGATGGAAAATTATTATGCGCATGTATGATAATTCAGTATTGCAAAGATAAATATTTTTTCTTATGCAAAGAGAGAGAGAGAGAGAGAGAGAGAAAGAGATTAATATGTTATAATACATTATGACAAGCAGAGAGTCTTCTTCTAATTCTGATATACAAAAGTAAGAGAGTTACGCAAGGGATCTAATTAAAGATTGTGACACATCTTTTCAAAGTTCAATATTTTTCTTTCGATAACATTTCTCATTAGAATTTATAGAAGTGGAAAATGGATTATATGATAAATGGAGAATAAATTAAATTTTACGGTATCAAAGGTTACAAAATGTTCTCAAAAATAAAAGATGATGTATAATATTTTTATACGAAAAATATTAAATTATGCGTAATATTACAATATATTAGAATTAATAATGTATATATAATTATATATTACTTTATTATATATGTTATACATGTTATACTATTTTCTCTTGATATAAAATAGAAATTTTTAGAAATAAACAGATCTAGCAACAGATTCGATAATAGAAGCTGATTTAAGATCCCAATACTTTTATATCTTTAGTAATATCTCATAATTTTTAATAATTTGAAATTTTATCTCATGTATTATTATCAATCTTTTAAGAATAGAAATCCCAAATGAATGATCTAATGATGATAATGATGATACAATTAATTCGTAAAATGTGATCATCTTATTAAAAAACAATTGATATTTTTTTATTAATATTTCTCTATTTTTTGCGACTCAATCTCATCGTATATTTATGTAAAGAATTAAAAAAAATATATATAGTTATGCAGAGAGAGGAACAATCATAATGCAATCGCAATCGTATGACTGATTCGTAATAGATGGCAAATGATAATTGCGATTTCTTTATTATCCCTCTGTGCGATCGAAGAAAACCAAAAGGAAAACGTCGCGCGAAGCAGGACCGTCGGAAGGGAACAGCAGAGCGCAGGTATGCGGCTTGCGCGTAATTGCCAGCGAGCTACAATTGCGACAGCTTGCACCAACACTCGTTGCGTCACCGCCGCGCGAAATAGCGGAGAAACAGCCGATATTCTCGTGCGCGTCGCGCACTTTCCACGTTCCTCATCAACCCCGTTTTCCTTCGGCGAACTTCGTCTCGCCCTTCGTCACTTTTGTCCCTGAGATTATGCGGTACCGGCGCTGAAACGACTGCATAATCCCATTGTCGTCTCCCGCAACTCGATTATGACCTTCCTGAATGGGTCCGGTGATTATCGCATGAATTACATCGCGGAACCCGGGTCCTTCTAATGTAGCCATCTTTCGCATTAGCGAGCTTGTCTACTCAGGCTGATTTCGTAATCATTTATTTAAACCACGTCTCTACCTTCTTCCCCTCTGCACGTAAGGGCGTCCCTTTATTTAAAAGAAGCAGCAGATGATTCTCGCGTCGCGAATTTGTACTCGGCACCGATCGCCACTTGCTGCTTTCCTTCTTTCTTTTTTTCACGTAATCGGTCCGTTAGTAATTACTGCGATTTAATTAAATCGTAATTAGCTCAAAGGTGCGTGTAATATATCGCCGTTGTGTTACTACCGTAATTAAAAGTGGCGTCTCGATTGCACTTTCATGCGAGCCAAGCGATAAACCGTGTATTGTCCCGGATCGATGGGCTCTCCCTGTGATGAATAGTTAAATATATACGTTTCATTTAACACACGAAGCCTATTTTAATCGGGCAAACACAAGTTCGTTACGCAAGCCAGGTTTTGCAGATCAATAGTAACCTCGTTCCACAGTCCCGGCGCTTTAAATCGATATCAAATGGTTACGCAAAATATATAAACAATTTGTCGACTAAATGCGTAACACGTGGGACGTGCCTTCTATTTTCTTGCTTTCTATTTGTTAATCTATATTACACGAGTACAGCTGTTAAGGGAACCGACTTCCAATTTATTATACATGTATATTTTTCCTAATTATAAAGCTAGGGTGAAATTCAAGTTAAAATACAGACATTTCCTCCTGCGGTAAAAATAATCTTAAATATTATCGTTAGAAGGATTCCACTGAGAAACATCGCGAGGATAGATTTTTCCCCGATTCGAATTCTTTTCAGCGACTTATAATTCATCAAACAGTCTAAGAAAAATTTAGATAATAAAATTTTTATTAAGGTTCGCTCGATTTATAGCTCTTCAAGCAAGTCACTTTTTAAAATTGACATGTTTTCTTAAAATTAAGAGAATAAAAATTATCTCCATAATTAATTGCTTTTAAATGTTTTGGAGATTTATTGAAGGATTCTGAAGGGGGAAGCATGTATGAGAGTCTAATTATAAGATACTTTAATAATCGGATAAATAATCAGGACTGATAATGACATTAACAAGTGACAAGTAAAGAGGGGCTTTGAGAGTTCGACGCGGTTGACGGTGCGTGAGTTAACATTATATTGATCTTTAATAACTGATAATATATAACATCATCGTTTAATTTTTTAATAGTTTGCTTTTTATGATTTGACTTTTTATGATTTAACTTTTTATCTTCTCATTCGTTTATTTATTATAAAGAGACTCTATAAAAATCAAAACGTTTTATTTCTTCATTTTTCTTTATTTCTCTTTGTTGAAAAATAAATTATTATTTAACATCTCTATCGCATAATTTGCTCGTCTTCTAAACCTTTCCTATTTTGCTTCGCAGTCAACTAATTTCTATCTTACTGTTAGGATACAATTTTAAATTTTTATAATTTTAATTTTTGTTTCAGCGACGCTGTAACACTTGAGTCAAAGACTCATTCAAGACACATTTTCCCGGGGAGCTCGGTGAAAAGTTTTCGAGTATCTCCCGGATCTCGGAGAGTGAGGTGGCTGGAACGGACGGCCTCGGGCGGGCCGACGAGGAAAAGCGCCCGGTCGGCCGCGCTCGCGAGAGAGCGAGAGGCGCTCACCCGACGGCCACGGCGGCTGCAACGTGACCGCGGCACCACGTGACTCGCGCGGCCAATTGGATCTGCCGCGGATCGGCGGTCACGTTGCACTCGGCGTGGCTCGCTCGCCCCCGCACGCTCCTGCACGCTGCCCCCTCGTCTATCGGCCCCCTTCGACTATCGCAACTTCGCATATGCGATCGGCTGTTAGCGCGGTACGGTGCGGTTTTTCGGTCGCGAGCGACTCCGCTTCGTCCGCTCGGCCACTCGCGCGATCGCGCGAAATAAAAAGAGGAAGCGGGAAGGAGAAAGCCGGAAGTGAGGAAAAGGAAGACGACGCGCGCGCAAGGAGGCGCGAGTGCGAGTGACGACGTCGCGCGGAACTCGCGAGCCGCGTAAACAGTGAATTATCGTTATCTCGCAATTGCTCCTGAAATTAGAATTCCTCCTTTTTTTTTCTATCGAGTGACCGCGTGTTCCTATCGAGTGATTAGCGTGAGAACGCGCTCGGCACTGGAGAACGATGCTGCAGCGAGCGCGTCTTCGATCTAGCGAGTGTCGCGAGTGAGTGCCCTCGGATCCGTCGGGAATTCAATCTCAGGAATTGACGAGAGATCGTTCATGACGATCGCTAGTGGTGGAATTTGGCAAATGCATTGAATTCGCGACGAAACGGAATTGAGTTCTCCACGAGGAGAAATGACACTTATTGGCGCGCGTCGCAGTTGTCGACTTGAGAGTTCCCCGATCCACTCAATCTCGACCGTTCGCTGAATCGGCGGAACCACCGCGCGTTGGTGGGTCGTAAGGTTTCGCGGCCTTGCTTAATCGTCGGCGGGAACTCTGTATCGTGACGATGCGCGCTCCGCGGCGAATCTGCCTCGCCGGCCGCGAGCTTTCCTCGTAGCGGAGTTCTGCGGCGGATCGGCAGCGCGGATCGCGCCGTGCTCCGGCTCTTCTAACTATCGTCGCGCTTTCACCGGTCGCCGCTTCGACAAAAGTAAGAGAGAAAGCGACTGCGTTACATAGATTCGCAATCTGTTTAGACGAAGGACGAGGCGTTTTGATTTTCATGGTAGCACTCCCCCCCCCGCACTCTCAAATATTATTACAATTAATATATACGGTCAATTAATATATAATTTCATTTTATATATTGATATATGATATACATATTATATGTTTATTGAATTTATTATACATGCCAATTGTTTCGTGTATATAACGATTAATTATTACATTATTGTACAAATACATTAACCTACAGGTTCCTCTGCATACACGATATGTTTGGATCTAATTCTGCATGGAAAACGAGACACAAATTTCATTTCGCCGTAAATTTAATTTCTGCGTATATTAATATTCCCGAATCGTTTGAAACTTAGGAAAGTACGTTTAAGAAATTAACTATTTAAATAACTTTAAACTCGGATCTTTCGGCTTAACTTATCGCAATCCTGAGACAAGATTAATTTCACGCGTCGGGATGTTAAGAAAAAAAAGAAAAGAAAGCCTCCGATCTAAGATATATTAAATAACCAGTCAATCCGCAACAGTGTTGACAGGATGATTGGTGAATAATGTATACGGCATAATCCATTAATCGTCGCGTGAGAAATTAATAATCCTTGTCACCCGATAGCGGGAAACGTGACATTAAGAATTTACGGAAGAGAATTTATGGAAAATTTTCCATTATTAATTACGGAATCATTAGTTTCATTAATGTCGCGCGGAAACTCGAGGCCTCCCCATCATTCGAATGCGCCCGATTGCGCCGAGAAACGGATCGGGAACAGATGTCTAATTGTCCCCGAAGGTTTAGCTTGTCTATTCGACGAGTGGATACTTTCGGGCTGGAATGGGTGGTTCCCAACTTGGTCCCGGGATCTCGACCCTTATCAATTAACCCGTATAGGGGCTGCCGAAATGTCGACGGCTCGGCTACCGCCGTCGTTACGCCGGCAGCGTTTTGTCATGGGAAAACGGAACGCGGACTGCGAGCGCGTGTTTAATTACTGTCGTGTTGTCGCGGCTAAACACGCTGATCCATCAAAGTACCGGTTCAGTACGCGGTCCTAGAAGTGGCTTGAGCTTTCCTCGGCTCGTCGCCGACTCGATAGGCAGACAACTCGACAAACGTCTTCCTCGCGACGTCACGCGAGCGTAACGAGTTCCCGTAGCTCGACGCGTGACACCTATCGCTCTTGCTCTCCGAGCGAGACTTTCTCTGAAATGCGATTTACACGTTCGCGACGCACGCGTGGAAATTTATCTCGGCGATGTACCTAATATCGGCAGCGGTGCGGAAATTGCGAAGGCACGGTGTCGAAATCGATGGGGGGCGGGGGGGGGGGCGAAACGACGTTGAAATAAATAGGGGTTTTTTTTAATAAAATGTAAAATTTGCTGAATTAACGGCAAAAATTATTTATCGTGCGATAGCACGAGTGACGCTACAGGTGGTTAATTAAATTTATATGCAATAAGTAAAATCCCACTTGTCTTGATTGTATTAATCGTTGGCGGAGTACTCTTCTATCGAGTGTATCCCGGAAGCGAGTAACAATAAGCTGGCCGGTGTGAATTGCATTCGATCTACACGTAGTTTTACGCGTGTGTGTGTTTACGCGCTTGCATTTATCGTCGTTGCTATAATTAGACGCCGTCGACCACGATGATCTTGTGCAATACCAAAGTTTGCCGTTCTTTCTAGACACAAGACTAGTAAAACTATACGAATAGTCGAATGCACTTGATAATTCATTCGAGTGGTCTTTGAAATTTAATAAAATTGATCAAAATTACTAAAATCTAACTCCAAAGTTTTTTGAGGCAGATAATAAAAAGGATAACTTCCATACATACTAAATCTCTTAAGCGGATTCCAAATAAATCTCTCGCTTTAGCGTTTATAATTCCTATTTTTTTATATTGCCAATATTTATAATAAAAATAAAAGCTAATCGATAAAAATAAAATATATAGTTATTATTTTGATTTTGTGTAAAGTAGAGTCGTTGCGTCAGGTTCTTTAATCGTCAGGACATTTTTCGGAAATCTCTGAAGAAGAGCCAGAGTTCCATCGCGAATTCTGAGAATTGGCTGCTAACGGCGCAAAAATAAAATAAATGCCTTCGTAGCCTTCGTTGAGCCCATATTTCGCTAGTCGTCTTGAATTTCTGGAACGGAATCCTCTGCTGCGGTCAGTAAAAAGACGAGTGCACGCGCGAGTCCATCGACATTCGCGCGAATGTCGAGAGAACGCAAGGAAAGAAAGATTATCTCATGTGTGCCATAACGTCATCTTTTCCTCGTTGTTAAATCACTCCCTCAAATGCTGATTCTAGTATGCGGTGCGCGTGATTAACTCTCTTTCGAGCCTGGCAGGAACAATTCTGAATTATTCTCGCATCGCTTTCTTCTAGCTTAAATTTCTGCTCTAAATTTCGGCTTTTGGTGATGTGTGTGTGTGTGTGTGTGTGTGTGTGTGTGTGTGAGCCGCATTTTCATGCTTCCAATACGAGAAACAATGATGTAACGATGCGGAGGGCAACGCGGAAGTTGCATTACTTACACTGAAAGAAAAATATAGTTACTTTTGGACTCTACCACAATTTTATAATATTTCTAATAATAATTATGGTTAATGTAATGATACACTAGTTAAATTAATCATATTTCGTGTTAGAAATATTATAAAATTATGGTTGGGTCCAAAAATAACTATATTTTTCTCTCAATGTACAATCTTCGCGCAATGACAAAGAATACTTCAAGGAAGAAACGAATCTCATCTTCGTCCTGTTCGACGACGATGTTCTTTTCGCGCGTCAAATACTTGAGGACGATGCTCCTTTTAAAAATGGTCCGGTGTACTGAAGTTCATTTTATGGTAGCGGAACATACACAAATATTTAAGTTACGGGATGCCTGTTCGCCAGGCGACCCTCGGGAGATTAAAGTTAATCCTGCGATGTGAAACAAGTCCACCTCTTCTCGCCCGCTCCGATCGCCTGTGTGTGCCGGAATTAAAGTTTCTCTTCTGTTGTGGTTTCTTTCGCGAGACGAATTTCCTCCGGGAAAATTGCTGCGACACCGGCGTGAACCGACGGAGACGGTCGCGAACATCTGCGGACATGATCAAGACGGCGGATGATCATGTTCGCCAAGTTACGATGTATCGTATCAGCCACACTGCTTCGTGTGCGCGCGCGCGCGTACACACTTACAATCTCTTTCTCTCTTTCTCTCTGAGAAGTTTCTCGGAAGAAGTTATCGGGGGGACGGTGGGATAATTCTATCAAAAAACGATAAATTTCGATTATATTGCCGCCTCTATGCGACAGCAGTGAAACGCGCCGCGGCGGTGATGTAATAGCGGAACTTTAAATGGAGTTAAGACGGTCGAGTCGGCGATGTTGATGCTTCGCGACGATATAATGGCATCGGTACAATTGTCCGTAATAATTTAGCTTACCTGCCGGTGGATTGGTTCGCAAAATGCGAGTAGACGCAGACAGAGACGGTCCAGCGCATAATAAGTAAAAAGACGGACGGAGAGGCTGACGCGTCAAGCAGTATTCCACTGTCGATCTCTCGAGTGTAAGATTGAGGATAAGATTTCTTGACGAGTCTATACATTATCAGAAGAAATAAAACGTTCGCAAATGTACATGTTTTCTAGCTAAATAGATGGAATCAATAATCGAAAAATCCGTCTTGATAAATCGGTCGTGCCATCTAAATACCGACTTTCACCGTGACGGTGAAAGAGATACCTCTCGAAGATACCATTATCGATTAATACATTAATGCACCCCGTACTGCAGCAACTCCCCTGGCATTTTCGCATACGTGTCCGCGCCGCGGGCGGAGTGAATCCCGCAATAAATTACTGCAAAACGCACGGCGGCTCCCCCTCGCCGCGCCACGGCTCATGAATAACGCGCCGAAAGATAGCCCTCGTCTGAGGGCTAATCTCGCGGCGGTTTCACTGCCGTTGCTGGAAAACGACACACACGGAACTCGCAACGATGCAACGGTGCGGCGCAGCAGCGTAACCAACATTCAGGTCACTCTCGTCCGCTCCCCGCGTCTCCGCCCTCCGCCCTTTCCGCGGAGGAACTTCAAAGGATCGATCTTGATTATCTTGCTCTGCTGACGGCGTTCGCCCCGGAATAATAAATTGCTCTATCTTCACCTTTATGCGATGACATTAATAATAATTGACAATTAATAATGAAAGAAGAATGCGTTGATTATCGAAGTAAATAATGAAAATCATTTTTTTTTTGGTTCAAAATGACGAGAAGAGATGCATAATATATCTACGTGTAAAGTGTAGACTTTGATTTTCAATGTTCTGTCTCTGATTGAAAATTACACGTCTCTGTACTCGTTGTGTCGAGGACCAGTTAACTACGCCACTGGTGTAGCGGATATAAACGTGCCTACCGGATAAAATTAATGCACGTGTCGCTCTGGCCCCTTCGGTTGCCAGGGAAATCAACCGTATATTGCGGAGACGATCCGCCACCCCGTCGAGATTTCGTTAACTGTCTCCGATGCCGCAAGATATGGAATCGCGAGCGGTAATTTTTCTCGAGGCCAGAAATGATGGCTAATTGAATTTATCTTGAAAAAGAATAGTCCTCATTTATGTAATAATGAAGCGGTTTTATCAAAGAAAGAAAGAGAGAGAGAGAGAGAGAGAGAGGAGTTTATATAAAATTACAGTTATAACATTTTATATCTCTATGGGGAGCAAATAGGTAGAAATGTGAATCGCGGAGGAGATTGCGCATCTAATCTTCCAAATTGACGACTGTCTCATAAGTTTATTCTTACCCTTACTCTGTCTTCGGGAATGAGAGAGAATTTTTCGTAAAGCGTCTTAAATCCTCCATCCCGAAATAATGTACACGTGCTCGCGTACAATGAATACGCTAATTTCGCTTTACAATGGAGTTCACGACATCGTATGAATCATTGCGCGGCGACAAAACCACATTGTTGCAATAGTTTCGCGATAGCGCGTCGAGTGTCTCACAGCAAAATTCTGCACTGCAATACGAATAGAATGTCAAGGATTTGTTGAAGAATGAGTTATCGAAGTTATCTCCAATAAAACTAAGCTCGTATCAGTATTCTCCTACAAAAATTGGATTTTTTTGTTATTTTAAAAATTTAACTATCCTTGATTATTTTAATAAACAATGCCTCTCAATCTTAAATGAAAGGATTATAATTTTTTTTTAGCAGTAGATCTAATGATAGAAACTGACGAGAAAAAAGATATAATTCTCCGACATAAATCGAGAATAAACGATCTTCAAAGCGTTAATAATCGTTCTCGTCCCCACGGATAGCGAGACGCCAAATCAGAGTGGACCAATCGAAGGAAAGTCCTGCAAAAGTAAATCCGGCATCCGAGAAAATCGAATTTTCCGCACGATGTAATATTTCGCCGAGGATCGAAGCGGAAGTTCTCCAACTTCAAGGTCGCCTTGTGCAGGCCGACTTATTTTCCAGCTTAGCGGCGAAGCAAGAGGGAAATAGATCGGATCTTTTAGCATGCGTTTCGGGCGAACGAGAGTGGCGGCAGAGTACATTTGTAAGGGCTCCCACGGGGGATCGATCCGCCGTACTTCTTCGGGCTTCGAGAGCACCGTCTTGTGCCGGGTTCTCTTTAAAACATCGATAGCGCGAAGAAATTCAAGATGTGCGCTTTTTGGTACTGATCTGTCGAAATAATTGAAAGGGAATCTAGCGGCGAATGTCGAATGAACTTTCGTATTTCAAATGTTCTGCACGAAGCATTTTTAAATTTTTCTAAAAATTACAAGTTATTAAAAATCAATCGAGGAAGGAAGATAATTATGTGTCTTTAGCGGATTAAATAGTAGGAATATATTTACCCGATAAAACTTTATTATATCGCAATTCATTTCAAGTGGCGTTTTTAATTTTAAGTTATCATTAAGATTTAAAAAAATTCCAAAAAAAAACACGAAAATAATAAGAAATCATAAAGAATTTAGCTATATGTAAATTCGTGAAGGAACCTGTTCGCGGACCTGATTCTTAACATATCCTGCACTGTAAACAAACGTTCCGTCAATTTTCTGTAATAGATTTATTGTAACTGCAAGTGGAACGATAATAGGAATTCCTTTCGCGCGCTGTTGTGAGTCAATTAATTAAGGATGTCTACTCCTCGAAGGGTGTACTGAGCAAGGATGACGGGAAGTAGCAACAACGAGATGGGCCAGGGGATGACCTCGGGAGTACGAGGCGACGGCGGGAAGCACACGGTTCACTGGTTCCGTAAGGGACTCCGGCTGCACGACAACCCCTCATTGAAGGAGGGTCTCGCGGGGGCGTCTACTTTCCGGTGCGTCTTCGTGCTGGACCCCTGGTTCGCCGGAAGTACCAACGTTGGCATCAATAAATGGAGGTGAGCGACCGCGATGACCCGCGGGATCGCGGAAACGAGATCGATACAACTCGCCTCAACCCGCTGGAAAATGGAATAGCGCAATGGGACGCGTCGGCGCCTCAAACGCGTCATTCTTCTCCATTGTTAATAATGGAGTAAAAGTCTCTTTTTTTTTCCTATAAATTTTCGCTTCTTTTTATTTTACTTTTCTTGTCCTATTTCTTGCTTTTCCAAATCTGTCGGAATAAACGTCAGAAAACTACTTAGATGTTCCGCTCTTAAGTAATGGTAGCGATATATCAAGCTCGTTTCGTGTGTTAAGCTTATGATAGTAGGACGATGGTAGAGAGTTACGATTATTTAATTTGTCGACAATGGCGAGTCGATATTGTTCCACAAACGGCGCCGTAGATCTTCGTTGCATCGCGTAATCTCGATGCATTACTGCGACAGACATTCGAGCGCGGCTCTCAGTCGTCGATCATTTGTCATGTTGATTAAGCGTTATGTAACCGTTTCCTAAGCGATCGCTTAGATGTTGTCGATAATCCTACTGAATCACGGTTGACATCAAGGAGGACATTAGCGGCGATATTGACTAAAAATGAGTCAATGGCAAATGTATACGCGTATTCATATTATGTTACTTTTAATGACGAGTTATTTCTCAATTATTGCAAAAGCGCTAAATACAATTGCAGCAGAGATATTTAATAAAGTATCGTTTTCCACTTTTTGTAATTTTATACACGACAATTCTTTTGTTATATTATATTGTGAAAAAGTCAATTAAAAAAATGGCGTTTTAATATATTTGCTTGTTAATCCATATCATATTGTAATCCATATTTTTAGAATCAACATATATTATTTTATTTTTATATTGTTTGAAAAGTCATTAAATAATTTCCTGATCGACGACTTTGCTTTATGTGCGATCCAACAGATTCCTGCTGCAATGTTTAGAGGATCTAGACTGTTCCCTGAGGAAACTAAATTCCCGGCTGTTTGTGATACGAGGACAGCCGGCTGACGCGCTCCCCAAGCTCTTCAAGGAATGGGGTACGACAAACCTGACTTTCGAGGAGGATCCGGAGCCGTTCGGCCGCGTGCGGGATCACAATATCTCGGCCCTCTGTAAGGAGCTTGGTATCTCGGTGGTCCAGAGAGTTTCGCACACTCTGTACAAATTAGATGAGTGAGTTTGAAAAATCTTTTCAATGTCAATCTAAGACTCACCATAATTATAATAAATTTAACAATGTAGACTTAACATTAAAACTAACGAAACAATTAAAATAACCGGTTTGTAATTTTTTATCAAATAACGATGCATTTTCTGAGAGTTTTCTTGTAATATATGAATAATTAAATTAATCAATTTATTTCCCTTTTATTCTTTTATCAGATGTATTTATGATATTTTTAAATAAAGCATAAATAGATATACTTAAATATTATAGTATAATACGTTTTAATTATCAATAGTTGATGATTAATTCTATTGTTAATAATATTGACGGATTTGTACATTTAATAATAAATTAATAATTCTGATTAAATATATAAATAATAAATGTACAAATCTATTTTAATATTAATTAAAATCCTTTATAATTATAATTCTTAAATTATTTTTAACGANACATTTATGGGAGAAAGAAAGAAAAATACAGGCATCTTTTAGAGAACTAAATTAGTTAGGAATGTGTTTGAGTGTTGAAAATGGAACCTTATACTCGTTAGAATTAAATATTACGTGGCAACTTTAGCCATTGTTTGCAAGCCATTTCGGGACTCTACCTCGTTGTCGCGCGTTTCAGAATCATAGAGAGAAATGGTGGAAAACCGCCGTTGACCTATCATCAATTTCAAAACGTCGTCGCCGGCATAGACCCGCCGGAACCACCGGTACCGACGGTGACTGCCGCCTGCATCGGCAGCGCCTATACACCCTTAAAGGACGACCACGACGACCATTACGGAGTGCCCACCCTCGAGGAACTCGGTGAGGAAAGCATCGATTTTTCCGAGCAGGTTTTAACGTTTCTTAAGTCTGTCATTCCATTCCAAGCGACACGTAATAAATCGTTAAAATAATAATTCATTAATTGCGAATCACATTGCGTTACAAAACACAATTTCTACGACGACGGGCTTTTTTCCGTGGACTGCGACTTGAAGAAAAATCAATTCGGTTAAGCCGACCAATTATTAAAATTAAGGGCAGAGGTTGCCAAATTCTGCTAGAATAAACTAGAACAGCCGGGGCGTTGTTTCGCGATGATATATCAGGTAATAACGAGGTATGCATTTGAAATAGAATATCCCGGGGCCGGGCAACTGCGGATTAAGCGCGAGTCCGTCGCGCTTGCCATGGAGAATTCATTCGCGGCAGATTAGTCGATGCAGCATTAATGCACTGCCCGTAAGGGAGCAATCGGGTATTATTTCGCATAAGGTAATTCATCCCCGCGCGTCGATAGCGCGCTGTAATCCGTACCGTTCAAACCGTATTATGTACTCCGCGTCACTCGCCGCGAATACGAGGGGATCCGATCGATTATTAATTACCTCGGCTGATTGTTCTTATTATTAAGTGTCAGGCGTCTTAAAGTCTCCTCGGCACGGCGGCGCAATAGCCCATTATCGTTGATGTATAGCTCCGCGGTATAGTCAGTATCCCTCACTTTCAAATGTCGCACGTTCCGTTATTCCGTCATTTCGCTTCTTCTCTCATTGTTATCAAATGTCAGCGCGCATCTCGAAGGCATATTTCAGCCCTTTTTCTCCTGCAATTCTCTACAATGTCGAAGGGATGAGGAAACAAGACGGTCGCCAAATAACTTTGTGCTGCACGAAATGTTCACGATTCTTTAATTTTAGTGACAGATTCCTCGGCCGATATCTCGAGTCGACTTTTTCCTTAATAAAACTGTCGAGGCGTCGTTCGAACACAAAACAATCGAAAACATGATACTTTTTATGCAATAAGCTTCTGCGACACACAATTTATTGTACACGATCCAATTTTTATTTTCGGAATTTTAATATATCTTCATCGAGATATTTAATATCATAAATAAATTGCGAGATATTTAATATCATAAATAAATTGCAATCAGTAATGCTCGAAATTCAATGAAATATAAAGAACCGTAAAAGAAATTTTCTTTAATTTGAATATTAAAATTGATATTTCAATATCGAATTAGCAATGAACGGACGTCAATTTCGCCGCACGAATCGTGCTTCGGAAATGAAGCTAATAAAGTACCGAGTGAAATCGTGTTCTTAACTCGCGGAGAAATTGGGGGATACGAGCTTTGTAGTACGAGCTCCCCAAGTTTTTACTGGTTACAGGCTTCGACACGGAGAACCTGCTGCCGCCGGTGTGGGTCGGCGGCGAGAGCGAGGCTCTGGCCAGGCTCGAACGTCACCTCGAGAGGAAGGCATGGGTGGCGAGTTTTGGCAGGCCGAAGATGACACCGCAGTCCTTACTGCCGAGTCAGACCGGGCTCTCGCCTTACCTGCGATTCGGCTGTCTCAGTACGCGGCTGTTTTACTATCAGCTCACCGATTTGTACAAAAAGGTACAGGAGACGGTCCGCTATCGGAGCTGTTTGCGAAACGATAATGCGAGATGTATCAACAGCTTTCCTTGGAAATCTCTCGCGAGCTTTTACCCTTCTCCGCCTCCCCTTTTCGCTTCGAAACTTTGCGATAATAATTAAGCGAAACTTCGGCGATGCGTTAATTGCGCCGCGAGATTTTTATTTTTATTTCGCGAGAAGTCGCAAAAGCTCTTTCGTACGAGAAGTTTGTTTAGTTATGAGGAAATAATGTTCTCATTATTTCTCAGAGAATGTATTAATGAGAATTGCCATTTCTGTTCCTGCTGATTCTTTGTTTTTAAAACGTGGTTAAAGATGCTAAATTTTTCAATCAAGATCGTTTTATCAAGTGGTACCTCGTTTCGCGGCGATTTTGGAAGCGAATTTAATTCGATTTCCCTGTCAACGATACTGTTTCAGATAAAGAAAGCGGTACCGCCGCTGTCACTGCACGGACAGCTTCTCTGGCGCGAATTCTTTTACTGTGCCGCGACGAAGAATCCGAATTTCGATCGGATGCAGGGCAATCCGATTTGCGTGCAGATACCGTGGGACAAGAACGTGGAGGCGCTCGCAAAGTGGGCGAACGTGAGTGATATTTCGCGCGATTGCAGATGAAAGACATTTTTGCACAGCGCGATGAAGTAAAAGATTCCAACAGTGAGAGAAATGTTATAACAAATATGTTAAGTTCGTGAGACTATTAATTTAATGAAGAAGAAATATTTAATAAACTGAAAATAGCTGCTGTAGTAGAGAGATGATAGAAAAATTGGAAAATCCAAAACATCTTCGAGAGCGTCATATTGTAACGTTTCTATAAACTTTTGTATTATCGCAACGCATTATATTTGTATTTATACGGTGAAATTGCGACTTGCAGAGTTTCAAAGATTTTACGAGTGTACTAAACCTCCCTCTAATGCCAGGGTCAGACGGGATTTCCGTGGATTGATGCGATCATGACGCAGCTGCGGGAAGAGGGTTGGATACATCACCTGGCCAGACACGCGGTGGCTTGCTTCTTGACCAGAGGCGACCTTTGGATCTCATGGGAGGAAGGAATGAAGGTAAAATGTCATGGCATGTCTAGCATTTCAATTGATACGCGTTGCTCATTAAATTACTCTCTCTTTCTCTCCTTTTCTTTCGTTTGTTCTTATCATTAATATACAGACTTCGTAAGAATATTTCTTGTTGCGAGATCCTTTTCCCGGAAATACGTGCAGTGCATCCGCTAATATAATATGCCTCTCCAGTAAATTAAAAAATAAGTAAATAAACTGGTCGCTCCAGAGAGTGAACATACAGATAACAAGTCTTAGCTTGTTTCATGCTCGCTGGAATAGAAAATAAAATTAATAACGTTAATGAATATAATCTGTTTAATTATGTGTAAAAAGCACTAAACGGAAAAATGTTAATATTAAATAATCGCAAAATTATATTTACTAATTCATTTACTTTACTATTTTATATTGAATTTAATATTTTTTTTTCGAGGTGTTTGACGAGCTCCTTTTAGACGCCGATTGGTCCGTCAATGCCGGCATGTGGATGTGGCTGTCGTGCAGCTCGTTCTTTCAACAGTTTTTCCATTGCTACTGCCCCGTGCGATTCGGTAGAAAAGCGGATCCGAACGGCGACTATATCAAGTAATCGATTAAAAAAATGTTTTGAAAAATTCTGTTTGAAATAAAAAAAAAATGCGAGAGCGATGTACGCGTGAGAAATTGCGAAAAAATTTCCGGCGCGTTTATCGGCGCGTTTTTTTTCTATCGAAATAACGTTTACGCTAACGATCGCGTGCACGATGCTATCGGTGCAGTGATTAACGCTCACGCGATAGCCGGACTAATGGAAATTTTAATCTTGATTGATCTTAATTTGTAACGTATCAGGCGTTAATCTGAGCGAAGTTAAATTCAGCCACAAGATAGATGGAACATTAAACAGCTTAGAGCTCCATTAGAGCTTAATCGTGCGAAAGACCGTGACGAATCGTCGGCGTTGACAGAGTTCGATTTTCAAACTTAATATTTTCGCGGAGAATAATGCGCTTCTTAAACATTTTTACGAAAACGCAAACAACGCGATACGTTCCACTTATCTTCTTTGTTTTCTAGAGTTCATTTTCTCGAGTAAATGATATTACGTATATGTGTGTTTGTTCATACACGAGAGATTATTGTCTCGCAAGATAAAATCAATCTTGCTTCCACGATCAGACGCTACCTGCCGGTGCTGAAGAACTTCCCGACCAGATACATCCACGAGCCCTGGAACGCGCCCCTTAGTATACAGCACGCCGCCAAGTGCATCATCGGCAAGGAGTACTCGTTGCCGATGGTGAACCACAGCAAGAGCTCGCGCATCAACATCGAGCGAATGAAGCAGGTGTACCAGCAGCTGAATAAGTATCGCGGTAACGGTGAGTGAAAATTGACTACTCGCGATCAATTTCGCGATGCGAATAATGGATTTCGATAATGGACCACCGCCGAATCTTGTTCTTTCTTTCGGCGTAGCTTGAAATTCTGATTAGGACACGAATTTCTTTTAGTGAATTTCAAGTATTTTTAAAATGATTATAATTTAATCGAGACTTTTTTCCGCCAGGAACTTCGTTCAAGGGAGAAAATATCGGTGAGTAAATTGATTTGCTAATTAATAACTTGATTAATTGCATTGTAACGTATATAAAATATTAGTAACGATATTAATAATAATATCGTGTGCTTAATATGTGATTTATCCAAGGTCTGCTGAACGCATTGCTGACACCACCGGCGAAGGACAGCGACGATGAGAAGAGGAAGCAGGACTCGTCGAACCGGGAGAACGAGCAGAAAATGGAGACCATCAGCAGTCCCACGCAACAGCAACAGCAGCAGCAGTAGTAGCGACAGTCGGTATAGTGATCTGGCCAATCTGTTAATGCTGACATCGTTCTTTTTATGGATTTTAAAAGCGTCTTGAAAATTTCAAATAAATTCTACGTCCCTAATCATTTCGATTAACCCTGAATCAGCTCCGAGGAGACCCGTTAATTATGATTGACATAACTGCTTTTTTATCTCAATTTTTTCCCCAGGCTCTTCGGGAATTAACTACCACATGTAGCAAATTCTATAAATCATATTTAATACATATTAATACTAGATGTATATAAAATTTTTATATTTTTCGCGACTCCAAACGACAATTGTTAAAAGGTAATTTGTTAAATCGACATCAGATGAAATCCATGAACCTGCGACGAGAAACCTATTTTTTTAATATTTGCAGAAAGAGTGATAAATGTTTTTTTAACAGCGGGTAGATTTAGCGAGCGTGTTACTAGAGTGAATCTAATGTTCGCCTAATGATGAGAGATTATCGTTACTTGTATTTTGTCACACAATTTATATGCAATTTTAATAATGCTTCTCGCGACGTATTGGATTAACAATTGTACCGTCTAGATTTTTTATGGCTGTAAATCACGATTGTAAATAATTGAATAAAACGTACGTTTTAAGGATCTGATCCATGCGTGTAAATATCGAGATGTCACTTACCTTTCCCATGGTGGCTCTTTTCCCGAGGAAGCCGCTCGGGGCCCCTCGTCGCTTCCTTGCGAGCGCCGCGCAACCCCGACGCAACTTTAAATAACTGAATAACGCTCACGGAAAACGTAACGGAGACGCATCGCCTATGTAATCGCTGGCGCTGGAATGAACTTCGGTCGACTTGACAAAATGAACATTTAATGGTCTATCTGTCACACTTTGCGCTTTAATGGCACCTCAATCCGGAGATCCTCGACGCAGCTCGACGGGTGCCGCCTTTCTGCTACAAAAAACTTGATAACACGGTTGTTGTCACGGCTATTGTATTATCACTATTTTTGCCCACGCGCTTAAACGCTAGATTGAAGCTCGATGCACGCTCTCTCTCTCTCTCTCTCTCTCTCTCTCTCTCTCTCTCTCTCTCTCTCTCTCTCTCTCTCTCTCTCTCTCTCTCTCTCCCTCTCTTTCTCTCTCTCTCTCTCTCTCTCTCTCTCGCTCTCTTGTCGTTTCGAGACTCGCCTAATTGAG
>JAJVSH010000254.1:75899-88638 GCA_021460005.1 Tetramorium alpestre | reverse complement strand
ACACACACACACACACACACTCACACTTTCATATCTCTCCCAATTTCTCTTTCATTCTCTCGGCTCTTTCTTTCTCTCGCGCACTCTTTCTCGCGTTAACTTATTTTGTGTCACGTATGTGCCTTACAAACGCTTATATACTTGGTTGTATGTCCTCCTTGCGATAAAAGATCAAAGATTTTTTTTTCTTCTTTGCGAGCTTTCGTAGCCGCAGTAATAAATCTCCATACGTCTCTCTAATAATAATCGGGACAGTATTTAATTATAATCGTTAATAATAATTAATCGTGTTATTATTCGTCATGCGGTAGTAACATCATCGTCTCACGGCGTTCGCGCGTCGCGCACCCAAAATTATTTTATCTATACACATTACGACGCCGCACGTTCCTCTTTTGCTTATGTAAATATCTCTATGTATACCAACGCCAACTGCGGTCTTTACCTTTTCTTTTAACGTTTATTACTTGTCGCTAATTTTACATTTCTATCGCCGCGGAACACCGAAAAAATACCAGCGCGTACAATACACCACGATTTTCAGGGGCACACTCGCCCCTGCTTTCTCTCTCACTCTTTCTCTCCTATCGAGGAAAAGAATAACACTTGTCCCGCCTCGGAAATTCGATTCGTAATTCTCGTACGTCGATCACGACGTGTGCGCAAATAACTTCTGTGCGAGGGATTGAGGTCGCAGGACCTAGGAATCCGAGGGTAAGAAATATATCGAAAGCGTTCCATTAACGACTTATTTAGATCCTTGGACTTTGAAATATCGTAATGTGGAGATCCAAGAATCTCGCAAATCGAAAATCTACGGGGTTTAGGCGTGTATATTCAAGAACCTCGGGGAAGATCGATACAATAATTAATTCTATCCTCGAGATTTCAGAGTCCAAGGATTTAAGGGCCCCAAAGACTCAAGCATCCAAGTATACGGAAATTTCACGCCTCGAGAACGCAGGAATCAACGATTCTCGGGACTCAAGAATCCGAAGATCCGAGAGTTCCCCGCGGCTTCCAGAATCCGCGGATTCGTGAAATTTGTGTAACTGAAGGATCGATAGTTCGATCGGAATTCAATTCATAAGAGAGACAGACGTAGGATACCTCTCCTTTCGCTTTCTTCATCTTTTTTTTTTTTTTAACGCGGTTATCGGACAAACGTACGCACATCTGCACTTCTCTAATTAATTCCTCGTTATTACAACGAACTACGGTGCGGAGCTCGGAGGGTCGACGATCGCGCACCGGAAAAAATCGATTTATCCACTGCAACGTTATATCGCGGCGAGACTGCGGACCGATTGCGACGGTGCCTCCCATTTAGAATGCACATTTAGGATGAAACCCTCGTTTGGACCGGCGCACCCGTCGTTTGCGGTTTTATACAACCCTTTATGTACTCATCCTCCCTCGTGGCTTTCTTTTCCCGCTCGAGACTAGTAATTAGTGATAACAACTATATCGGTTAATCGACTATTAATTTCCATAACTTTATCGCCAACTACCGTGCTATTTCTCTTTTTTTTCCTCGGATGCGCTAACGCTGTCCAGAGTGAGTTCCCGAAGTTTTCGGATTCTCTCTTTCGAGAGAACAGTTTCTGAGAAGCGTTACGCGAATCCGACCGAGGGTCGAAGGAAAAAAAGAAAATCTTTCTCTACTCGCACACGTATGTCTCGTGCGAAAAGGTGCCCCGATCGTCGACGACCGCCGACTCGGCTAACAATACGCGATCAGGACGCACGTTAAAAAGGACGACGATGACGATTCACTACAAATTCTTCGTCTTCAATTCACGATTAGAGATGCTCTCGCGCCACTCTCGCCACTACGCATGAAACTATCGATAGCAATTTTTTTGTTTTTCTTCTGCCGCGTCGCCGACACTATCGTGGACTCGTCGTGAGTGACAATAAAGAGTACAATCGCACGAGCGATCGATTCGCGGATATTGCGATCCGCGATATTAAATCGGAGAAGGAGAAGAAGGGCATAGAATGCGAGGGATCCGGCTCGTTTCTGGCCTCTTCGGAGTGCTCTTGAAGCTCTTCGCGGAAAATCCTAGGAAATTTTTATAATAAGATCTAGAGAGCCAAGAAGCGTTCTGTAAACTTGGGCCGAAACGTGAATCTACGAAAGAAAGAAAAGATGAGAAAGTTGACTCAAATTATCCATCATTTCGGTATTAAATGCCGTCAATATAGAGATATTTTTTCTAGAAAGATATTCCTCTAGAAACACCCTTTAAAAATAATATCACGTAAAATCGCCATTTAATACAGAAACGATTGATAGTCGTTCGTCTCGCTGCTCACGCGTTTCGTCAATCGCGTTTTTTTTTTTCAGTGCACAGAGGGCTACGCTTTTAATATTCGACACCTCGATCGAGGCGTTTGCGAAATCGGGACATTCCGCGGTAGCGAGTTATTTCGCGCGGGATAAGCCGCGTTCATCGATTTTCCGAGTCAACGTTTGCAACTGCCAAGCGACAATTAATTATCCAATCCGCAAGAACACGAGATTGCTAATAAATCAAACGTATTTACTCAATAAAAAAATTCCCCCGAAATCTATCGTGACTTGATGAGCGGTAATGCTGATAAATCAAGTCAAGTCATTCATTCTAAAATCGGTGGAAATCCCTTCTTGCGCTTCTGCGAAATTTCGTCGCTATATTCCGCGGTACTCGCGTTACCTTAAAAATAAACGGCAGCGCCTTTCTTCGCAATGTTATCGTCTCGCGACAACACGCGGCACCATTAATCATTTCAGATTTTTCTCAAGCGATCAACTTCTCTGTTGATCGAACATCAATTCAGCGAGGATATCGCTAGCCGGCCTGGCTCTAACAAATCAGGTTACGAAGACTCGGGTTTCAGAGTGGCCGATATTGCCGGTATCGCTATTCCGCCGACCGTTTATACGAGGAAATTCTCCGAGAAAATTTTCCCGCTCGCTTCGCGTAATCGGCGGCGATAATCTCGCCGTACGGCGGCGAATACACGCGAATTGGCTCGTTATAGGAGGCGCCCGATCGCGTCCGAGCTCTATAGAGCCGTGTATACGCCTCACCCACCGCCGACGTGACTTCCGGCGAGATTCAATGGCCGTGGCGAAGTGTCACGGTGGCTCGTTTCCGCACGGCGGTCTTATCGTTCCTTGCGGAAAATTGTCGTGTTATACACGAGCCGTGCGGCACCGCGCCGCGCGGTGTGTGTGTGTGTGTGTGTGCGACGAGCGTAAATCAGAATATTCCGTTCCCTCCGGGAAAGAGAGAAAGGAAGAGAGAAACGTGGATGCCGCTAATATTATCCAATTAGAATCTTTAATCTCTCATCTGTTCTTAATTCGCTGGGATTTTTCTGTTCTCGAAATATGTAACTCGCAAAGTCTCTCTCGGCCGTCGTTTAAATTTCTCTCGTTTAAAGAGTTCGCGGAAAACGAGCGCCCCGGGTTAATCCCGCGTGTATTCTACCCGCGTGTGTTAAACGTCGGCGACGCCGGGGAAGGCGTGTCAACGGCGTTCTAGCTTTTCAAAGGACCTGCCGGGCTTGATCCTGCCAAACGGAGTGCGAAGTGCCTTTTATCTTCGTCAATATTATCTTAATGCAACCCGGTCAAAGATGTTCTTTCTTCAAAGTCCGATCTTCCGAGAGCCGTATTTACACGAGATATGTGGCAAGCGGCGCGATTTTACTCCGCTCTCTAATTCGCTGTATAACATAATCTTCTTAGGATACACTTTTTCGATAATCTGACGATTTAGCGGATAAATAGGAGAAAACAAGCCGAATCACGCGCACATCCCAGGAATTTGTTCGAGAGTTCTCATTTTTGTATATTGTATAATTCGAGAGAGTTCCATTCTATCAAATTTCTATTTTTCCTCTTTCCCTTTCGGCCTCATTGCGTAATGGGAATGCGTTGAAAATCGACCGGAAAACCGTGAGAAAAATAATAAAAAAATCAATGAGAAAATATAAAAAAAGCGCAATTCTCTCATCGTCGGAGATTTTCGTGGTATCACTGACTTTCAATTATATAATTCTATTGAATAAATCCCCAACTTGGCGAATTAAGGATGATGATTATTTTAATATTAACGACTAAACGGGAGATAACTTCGCCGCTTTTTCCTTCGCAAACTTCAAAGTCGTGCCCAAGTTTCTCCTTGACAAGTGAACTAATCGAGAAGAGGGACGCCTAGAAGGGCGGCCGATCGAATCTCGGAATTTTCCTACCCTCAACTGCGTCATCTCCATGACCACAAATCTTCCCCTATTTCGATCGATTCCAAATTCTCCAAACTCTGCCTTGATAACGCGTGATTGTTCTATTCTTAGCAACCTATTAGCAACCTTCTATCGTACTTTGGAACTTTCCACTTTCGGGTATTATTGGAGGAATTAATTAATTTTTATATCCGAAAGAATTAGCAAAACACGAAAGTAGAATAAAAATTTAATAAATCCAATCACAAATAAATTTGCAGAACGTTATCTTGTTAAAACGAGAAAAATATTTTCGAGACAAATTATTCGGAGATATTTTATGAGTATAGAGTAATAAAGAAGCAAAACATTGGGAATGATAGAAAAAGCTTTTCGAAAGAAATCATTACTTCCTTCCAAGCTTGGCGAAATAATTTGCAATACAATTATCCTGTTGTAAATCATTCTTCAACACAGCCTATCAGACTTTAAGACGATAAGATCAAAGGAGATAACGGCCCAAAGTTCCCGGGATGAGGAAGCAACGAAAGTGGAATGGTAAATCTACCACGAGGAAGTGGAGATGGAAAGGAAAAAGGGGCGCTTCCGACCGGACGTTGTTTCAATCCTCTTCCCATCGTCTACGCGCCATTCGCATTCCTGTAGCCTGTTCTAATGTATCTACAGCCTCTTTAAACGCGTATATTTTCCTTGTATCACGATAGTAATTCTCGTTGCTTTATAGAGGGCTTTTTGATCTCTTGCTATTCCTGGTTCGAGAAAGAAGCGAAAGCAGAGTCGAGTACGCAAATGAGAGAAATAAGGAGGGATCTTAGATAAAAATAAACTATTAAATCGACAATGCGATCAACAAAAGCGGCTCTTTCCTTCTTCTCGTCTAGAAGCTATCTTCCGGATATTACATCTCGCAAATTATTATATAACAGTTCGAGCGCTGAAAAATTAATCAAATCCTGCCACCTTTTAAAATTAAACTCGCAATTACTTTCATTACATAATAAATGTACTCGCAAGTCTTATCAGCCATATCAGCGCATACCGAATAGCGTAAGCGTATCGAGGTAAGCGTATCGAGGCGTACCGCGATGTCGAACCGCGAAAACGCGACGTGGCCGATATTATCGATTTCGCAAACCGTAGCAAGTCCCGTGCCCGCTTCGAGGCGGCGGATTAATCCATAGGGCGGATATAGGGAGAGAAAACGGGGAACGATGAGTTGGTCGGCGCGTGACTGCTTTAATACTGTGAGAGCGTAACTTCTCCGCCGACGTCGCTATTCATTCAGACAATCTCGGGAACATCCAACGTCTTCACTTCCGCGGGTAAATCGCACTTCTACGGCTCGTTCATTGCATTATTACTCGCGCTTTAACACGGCTCATCGGATAAATTAAACAGGCACACGATCTCCGCGTACGAGGAGAGAATTGCACCGTCGTCGTCTCTCACTCGAGGCGAACTTACGGTGAACAGTGTCGACGGATCGACCGACAATTGTGCTCACTCAGAAATCACGTTCTCTTCCGATGAATAATAATAAGTTCCGATGTTTCCAAGGTGCCGATTTCAAATCGAATTATCCTCGATTTATTTAATCTTGATAATTGTGCATTTTCTAATTGACGAAATATATTCTTTTAAGACGAGACTTGCTACGATTACATATTTTAATAATGGCCTGAAAGTTTTTCGAACGTGAATCGTGTAATGTCTACAATTTAATATCTTCAAATTTAAACTTGCCTTACCTCGGAAACTCTCTTTCTTTACGTTTTTCCTCCCGAGGCAAATTATACCATTTTCCTTGCGCCGCGAATCTCGTTTCTACCCCAAAAGTTGCAACTTTTTCTCTTTCCGATTCCGTGATTATTTGCATAATTCGATTCTTTTTACCGTCGAGCCCTGACGTGAAAAGCGACAGGATACCAACGCAATTTCTCGTCGGTGAGGTTTATCGAGATGGAATCGCAACATCCATTTTGAGATACATCACGCATGTATCACACGTATTCGCAGTACGCTTATCTGTCGCAAGCAAATCGTGTACGAGATTTGGATAATTTGATTAATTAACGATCAGCGTCGAATATAAATAGTCTCGTGATTACAATTATTTAACTAAATCCTTGACAATTTCTTCTGCGTTAATCAGATGCAAAATTGATATCTCTCTAGCATTAAAGCCGAAATGTACAGATCAGTAATGTTACGGTCGGCTACGATTGAAAGTTGCAAACGTTTCCTGCGAAATTATTGATATTTCGATCGCACACTATCTGACACACTTTGCGACAAGCCGATTCGCATCCGAAGAAAATGTTTAAAGATATTAATTTTCAACGTAATTAGAAAATTAATAGTTAAATTTATAAATTAATAAATTTACGAAACGCAATTTGCTAATTTGTTGCAATTTACAGATTAATTCTGAATAAAAAATATAAAGAGAATCTAATAAATTGCATCTTTTAATTGGAACAAACTGTACGATAAAATACATGTACCGCGTTAAGGCGGAAAATCATAATCGCACGCTGCATAATTTTCTATAAAGTTACCATCAGTCCTCAACGACGCTACGTCGTCGCGTCGACGAATGCGATGCGTTAAATTCAACCCTGTTTTAAGAGCCGACCATCCTCGGTCGGAGTGTCGAAGTGGATTTCCAGCGGTGGAGTTCCGCGCGCGCGTGCTCTATTAAATGAGACCTCAACCGTGTTTTGTAATTGAATATACTCCATTCTCGTTGCAGTAATACAACCATCTGCGCTGCTGACTATGCACATACAGTGCGCTATACAGTCATTTGCAAATTTGCAGGACAAACTCAAAATCGTACTCGGCGCAGTTTCGTTAGTACTCGATGCAAACGCAAGCACGACTTCCGTGATACATTACATTCGACTTTTTCGGCTTCAATCATTTTGCCTGCGATCTGACAAGTACATCATAAATTAATTAGGATTATGATTAAAATACACATAAAATAACAACAGACATACTTAATACTTTTAAATCGAAAGAAACTAAAAATTTGACGTGGGTTGCATTAATGACTGTATAACGAAATAAAAAAGTATAAATCTTTGTATATGGATGATCAAACGCGTCGTCGTTTCTCCGAACGCTTTCGTGCTCTTTCGATCTGCGTCTACGATTTTTGCCGAAAATTTCGTCTCGCTTTTTTTCTCTTGTTCGCACATTTTGCCCTTCTTCCCCTACCTCCCTTTCGCACATTCCCTTTCTCTCCCGCTCGCCAATTTACTGTCACACCCGGTTTTTGCGACAAGCATATGTAATATATATACACTACGTTAAACTATGCTTTAAGAGGCCTACTTAAGTAATGGGCACACAACACGAGGGGTTAAGGTATAATATATATATATAATACACATTATATATATATTTAAGTATGTTACGCGCTTAGATACAACGGCTAATTAGTTTTACAATGCGTCAACATCTTTGTCCGCCTGCTTCTTCACTAATTGTAAGTGCATCGTCCCTTTTTTTTTCTTCCCGCTCCTCTGCTTCCACATTCGCTCTTTCCACCGTTTTCTTCTTTGTTTCTTTTTGTTAACAACAACAGACTTACTTAACTCTAATTATGTTTCTGGTTTGTTACTTTCTAAGGCCTTGTTACTAGTACGGATCCTGCTGTCGCTAAGGCAGTGGCTCTTTTTTCTTCTCTCTCATTTTCTTTCTCTCTCTCTCTCTTTCTTTCTTTCTCACTTGTTCACTCGTTCTTTCTACATTCATCCTTTTACACTCACAGACACGTGCATGCACAGACCGAACGAGAAATCGACGATCAGCTTGCCGATAGATTCTTGAAATTTGATTCGCGCGCGAACGCGATTCCTTTGCGTTATATTCGTAAATCGTAACACGACACGCTTCTATTCGGAGAATCGACGATTCGTAAAGAAAGTGTCGAAGAGCTTTTCATCTTGTGCTCTACTCCAAAAATCCGAGCGATTCGAATCGAATCATTGTCACTTTTTCTATCGATGTGTTCATGTTGAGGTCACATTGTTAATTGCGAATCGATTTTATGGGTTCACGACATGGAGAGATAAAACAATGACCAACGAAGCGAATTATTCACTGAACCGAAAGATCAATGCTCTTCTTGATTTTTAATCCAGCTGAACATAACCTCTGCCCGATTGATAAAATCAGGAATAGACGAAGATCTATATGATTAATGAAGTAGATCATGAGCGATAAGAAGCTGAATGTAAAAACTGTCAGATTAAAGCTTTTGACAATGATGTAATAAATTTGACAGGAGACTTATTAAACCTAAATTAACTAAAATATTCCTCTCGATAGATTGATCAATCATTCACGAATATAACTTGGCAAGAATCCTGAAATTATTACAGTAACATTCGCCTATTTTTCATTTAAATTGAACATCTATCTTTCCCTTTAATTGGCGATAAATAATATCAGAATTGGACAATCAGTTATAAATGTAGTGGCCTTTTCTGTATTAAATCATTTTACGCTAAATAATGTATGTATTGCGTAAAGTATCGTAGTATCGTAGTAAAAGTTTGATATCTCGTTTTATTATATTCTGATTCGCGCGCAATTACGTGGAGAGATGTACAGCGAGAACTTCGCGCTTTCCATTGTATCACGAGGACGATATTATAATGACATCTAATAGCGATAATAAGGCCGGGGAACGGTCCGCGCGCACCACACCTTTCGCAATAACGAAGAGTATTATGAAATCCGCGGACTGCGCTGTTATTACTTCGCAAACGAGTATTTACCGAGTGCACTCACCCTCATCGTTTCCGGCCTCGTCGAAACGAGAAATTCACTCATCATCCGAACACGTCCGACCGTGCACAAGTTCTGTACCTCGGAGCTGTAGCATTAAGTCAGTTTTCAACCGGGAAACGAAAATCATTTCTCTGATCTTCAAAACGGGTATTATTATACTTAAAGCCAAGAGTCGTAATTACTGCACGCGACAATTTTCGATAAGTTAGTTTATTTAGAACGAATATAAATATGAATCAGAGTTGATCACGAATAAGAATTTTAAGTCAAAATATATCAAATAGCTTACGATATTTATTGTTTATTTATTTTTTAAATATAAAATTATTAAAGAACGATAATCGTATAACTGTATCGCGCGATAACGGAAGAGTTAAAAGTTTTATTTCTTGAACTTGCCATAATATCGGAGATACAAAGCTTCGACAAAGTGGGTAATAACGCGCCGTCATAATTTTTCCCGGGCTCCCGTCTGACAAAGAGTTATTATTAATCGGACTATGGACCACTTGAAGATGACAGTGAAGCTTCGTTGAATTTGCATTACCGCTATCCCCGATACACGGAAACTTGCGCCACGAAACTTCGCTCCGACATGAAATTGCTCTCAGAATCGAAATTGAAGCTTCTTAATATAAATATTTCATTCCAATTCAAATCTGTCATATATATATATTTATATATTTATACATAAATATATATACATATATAAAAGAGCTTGTGGAATATAAAATATTGTTCTATATAAATAAAACTTTAAATAAAATGGAAATCACGTTTTATATCAATTAATCAATTAATCAAAAATTATAAAAATTTCTTCTTAATTATTATAATGTTTATTGTGAAAAAATTATGTCCTATTGCTTAATGGGGGATTTCGCTCGATCGATGACAATGTCGCTATACTTCGAAGAAATCTGCCGATCCGGACATTCGCGCGCGGGACTTTCGGAACACATTCGAGGAGGTTTTCGAAAAAAGCACAGAGTCGGGAGGTTCGCATCTTCGACGACGGCAGCCACGAAAAACCGCGGTGCGTGAAATTGAATTTTAGGTCGCTCGACTCACTCTCGCGCATATTCGCGGCTCCCCAGTATTAACCCCCTTCCCACTAACCCTATTCTCCCGGTCCCGTTTCTCGTCCGCGTTTCCGCATATCTCCGTTGCGAAGGGGAAGGTCGGTGAAAAACGGACTACGAAACGTTTAATCTAAAATTACGGAGACCTTTGAAGCGCCGGACATTTCACTGCCGCTTCTTCTTCTACTTCTTCGCGCGTCAAAGCAATTTCGCGGTTTCCGTTGAAATTCCGCGAGATGACCGCTGCCGCGATCCTGCCTCCTCCCTGCTTCGTCCCTCTCTCCGTCACAAGTCCCATCTACCTCGTCTTCCATCTCGGGATCCCTCGCAACTGGGTCGGCCACGGTAATATCGCGAATAACGAAGTTTACGGAAGTAAAGACGATATCATTAACTGAAGAAAACGAGTGACGGGATAAGCGGAATTAGTTTTAAGCGAAAATTACCTAAATTGATGTTGAAAAAACATCTGATTAGTAATTAGTAGTTTGAGGCATAAACCAAATAAATCTTGTTAGTCAGGGCTTGTTTGCCGAATAGTTTAACGATGCCGTCCGCGTCAAGATGTATGACACATTAATCGAAATAATTCTGTGCGGATAAGAATCCATTAACTCGTAATTATTCTATACTCTTATGATTACTTCAGATTCGAGCTTTAATTACAGACTTTGGATTCGACTCTTAACTGGTAACACGAGTCTATTATAATCTTGCAACTACAACAGCTGTCAGAAGAATCGTGAGTGTTATAAAGATCTTCATGAGTGCTCTTAGATTTAGCTAATAGAAAAGTCCGAATTCCATTTCTCTCTTTCCCTCTATTCTTCTTTCTCGCAGTATATCAATAAAAAAGTTTATTAGAAAAAGGACGAGCAAGAAAGAGAGGTAAAGGAGCTGGCAGGATCTCGCAGAATCATTCGCGTCAGCAGTTAAGAGTTAAATCAAATCAAATCTATTGATTCGAGCGAGAGGCTGACCAATTCAGAAGTGAAAACTACCTCCTCACCCTTTTCCTTCCGTCCCATCCCTTTCTCTCCGTCCTTCCTTCTCTTTCTCTCCTTCACTCGTATAGAAGCCCTCCCCTCTTTACCGTCTTGTTAGAAATCAGCCTCGCAGGGATCTCCAAAAATGCAGGACGCAAAGACGTGGACGTCGGCGTCGTCGAGGACGACGTCGGCGACGGTGGCCTGTTTTATGCGGACGCTGTGTGTTGGGTGACTTGTGTGTATGTGTGTATGTGTGTGTGTGTGTGGGGGGTTGTGTGAGTGTGTATGTGTATGTGTGTGAGATCAATACGTACTCTAGTTCTCTCTCTTTCTCTCTCGCTCTCGCCCCGTCTGTCCACCCTCCTGCCATTTCTCCCGCAAGAGAGAGAGAGGGAGAAAGAGAGAGAGAGAGAGAACCCGTCACGACCGAAACCCGACCAGTCCCCCGACCCTGGTTCCTCCGATCCACCTTCCACCACTCTTTCACCCTTGCCGAGCCCGCTCCTCGCCGCTGCCGCCACCGCCGCCGCCGTCATTCTCCGCACCCTCTCGCTGCCCTTAAGCCGCCACTGCCTTCTCCTTCGCCTCGTCTCTCGACTACCTTGCACCCCTTTTCGCTCTCTCGTCGCTCTGCTCGCGGCGCGTCCTTCCCTTCCGTGACTATCCTTCCTTTCCGGCCAGGATTTATTGCCGTTATTATTTTAACGCCTAGTGAATGATTCGCATCGAGATGGTGGACTCGCTCGCTCGCTTCGCTTCGCACGTGACACGTCGTAGAAGACGCACCATCCCATCCGCCCCCGCGAATGAGCGTGCGAGCGAGGAAGGCAGACTGACGCACACGGGGGGTAGGTAATCCGAAACTCGGTGACTCGACTGGTGTCAGGGATGTTTTTCGGAGCTCGCGCGCGAGCCTGTCGGAGGTCGTGATGACAAAAAAATGGTGGATCCGATGGCGCGGGTGGAAGAGAGGGAGGGAGGGATCCGTCTCCGAGAGATATCAGGGACGTTTAACCCGCGGCGCCGGAAGATGTATCTTCCTCCGTTCCTACGCGCCTCCGTCTCCGATTTCTTCGAGTCGGAGTCCTTGAGGATCGTCGCGCATTTTTTCCATTATTTTCCATTACCGCCTGTTCATACAGTTTCTAGTCGACAACGCGGCCGCGTTATATAAGTAAGTTTTTATTCGCCGTATCTCGCGCAGCGTCAACTAACATCTCAGACGTATTACCCGGCAACATAATTAATTATTGATTAATCAGTTCCACTTTTTCTCCTTTCATTATATTCGTCCTTTATACAGGTATTTGCTATCCGCTACAATTCCTTTATTAACCGCGTCTGCCTTTATTTGTACACTTCCTCTTACACTCCTTCCATACGACTGCACGCTATTTCGGTCTATCGATCCGACAATTCATTAAAGTTCCACGCCGTCGGTCGATCAAATCTGCGGTTTTAGTGTCGCGCCGTTTGAATTCACTCGGAATGAAAAGCGCGATCGCCCCGACCAGAGGAATTTTATGTCCGAGCAGGAAGCTGGGATCGACTCTATTTACGAAAGCGCGGCGATTTTACGAGATTCGATGACACTCCATGATAAAAGTATGACAACGTCGTTTTTTTTTT
>JAJVSH010000254.1:0-73074 GCA_021460005.1 Tetramorium alpestre | reverse complement strand
CAGGATTTTTTAATTTTTTTTTAGGGGCGTCGTGTGCGAATTCTGGACACCGTTCTCCATTGTTGCCACTACTGTCACTGGAGATAACTGGAGAAAGTGAGAGGGAGAAAGCTGTTAATTTTCAGAAGGAACTTCAAAATAGGAGTCGAGAAAATTTTGATGTCACGCGCTCACGACAAATCTTTCGCGCGCGATCCCGTGCGCTTTAAAGTTCGTAGATACCCTCCCGTTTCGACGCGATGTATTTTTATTACGTGTACCAGCTCGGGAAGGTCTAAGTATAGCACAATTTTAGAGAATTTTATATAAAGGAAAACAGAGAGAGATATCTCTCTAATAAAGTTGAGAAGCTACTAATGCTCTCACCAGAAAGAAAGATGTGACAATATTTTGCGTCAATATTTATGGCGTAATGCGACAATATTTACGCTCGTATTAACTTCGCTGTCATCGTCTATTGGATTCCTGTGGTGTATGAATATACGGCGAATATTCTCTTTTTTTTTTATTCTTCGTTATATATTTTATTTCTCAAAACGTTTTCGATTGAAGACAGTTCAATGGCGCCTGAACTTTTTTACATAAAAGTCGTCTATTTGCGAATTGAAACTGTTCGCAAATGATACTGCCATAAGGACTCATACTCGTGTCGTAAAACCGTGTCGTAAAGACTCAGATCGGCGCTCGTCGAAGACAATGTAAATGGGAAGACGTACACGCGCACGCGGGATGTTTTTATCGCGAAAAGCACGGCGGCGGACAATCGGATAACAGCTGGAAGTGATTAAAATTTCAACAGTCGAGTTACGAATCGCGTGCATTAGGCTGTATCCGATGGGAGAAGCTCACGAGAGAACAATGGGGGATATTAATTCCGTTTCTCTCGCGGCACTCGCGAGAAGAGGAATGCAAATTATTCGAGTACACTGTGGAAACCCGGGGGTTTGTTAAGTACAGTCGCTACCCACTGTGACATTTTGCGTTCTCGCGGAGCGTAGACTGAAAGAAAAACTGATCTAGCTAACTGATGGAGCTAGAATAGGTCACTCTAAAAACTCGCGTCCAATTTGTAATTTGCGAAACACGCTAGAGGTCCCGCTAGGGGAGCAAGTATCCGACTTGTTTGTATCTCGAATCTATTGTCGCTTAATGAAACGGCTTGTCTCTTGATTATTTTATTTTATTTCGTATTATCCATTTTCGTAGCCGCGGATCGTCAGCGGCGCATTCGAGAATACCCGCGCCCCACGTCGCGATCAGGTATTTCTCAAGGGGACGTGAGGCACAGATCGCGACATATTTAATAAACGACTATATTTTGTGGCACCGCTGGGGCTGCCAAATTGCGACTCGCGCGGAATTACAATTCGTGCGAGCACCCTCGAGGTACAGAAGCCACGTACGTTGCGTGTCGCGCGTGAGACGGGACTTTAATCTGCATTGTATAGACGTAGTCGGCGCGTTCCTCGCGTCGCATAACGCAGGAGACTGCGAAACGAGTTTCTCTCCTTTCATCCGTTTTCTTCCCTTTTCCCTCTTCCTGAATCTTTCCTAGCCGCAAATCTCTCGACACACACACACACACGCGGTAAAGCGCAGTTCCTCGCACTATACTGCTACTTTTGCTCGCATATATTTTTGTCTTTTTTTCTTCAATTTTTTAATATTTTAATCGACTGGTTCGAAAACATTGCTTCAGCATTTCCTAGAAGTGAACTCGGCGAGATCGTTTTTCTCGCGAAAAAATCGAAGGATCCCGGAAGTCAACCGATATAATCGATAATGAGGAAGTGATAATAAAGGGGATTTTCGCGAGAGCTATCGCACACGAAGATGAAAATCAGTTAAAGCATTAATTACTCGTTGACGAAACGCGTTATGGTCGCGATGGCACCAAAGCCATTCTGAGGGATATCGATATCTATGAGAAGGACGTCGTACTCGCGTGTGAAAACTCATGATAAGCGTATCAGAGGGATTTCATTTTTATATAAAATCACGACATTTTGTACGATCACGTTTTTCATTATACGAAATCGTGTTTCACGTCATATTTTTTCATGAATTTTTTAATAGTTCTTCAATAATAAATTTTGCAAATTTACATTATAACGGCTCTTACAAGAATGCCTTCCTTCTTCAAAGAGAAACTTTATTCATAGATTGACTTTTCACTCCGATAAGTTTACAAGTACATGCTTACAAGAAGATATCGATAGCCCGACTTTCAATCTGACTCAATTTTGCATCAAAAAGACGTGCCTCCTTGCATGCAGATTAAAATAATCCAAAGTAGACTGTTGCGATAAAAAAAAAATCGCGATTGATTCGATCGCGTTTAACATGTTGATTACGAGGTAAACAATCGTGTTACACGCAGACCGGCCAGCAAGCAAATTCGCGCAAATTTCCGCAACGGGGAAGACTGATGATTAATTTGGCGCCATCCGCAAGCTCGACGCGCGAGTAAATAATTAATAAACTAATTAGCATCGATCCGCTTATGCAGAATCTTCTCCTGACCTCGCGTATCGTGGCGTCGATCGAAGGTTGCGGACTTGCTCCCCTCGTTCCTCGATCCAGAAGTCCCTTTTTCCCCTCTCCCCCTCCTCCCTGTTACATAATATTCTTCTTCATGCACACTTTTCATCCCTCTTTCTCTCGCTCTCGTTAAATCGCGCGTGCCTACGAGGGCTTTTAAGACTCATGTATTCCTACATGACATCGCTCTATGTACATATACACATTTATATATATGTATGTAATATATGTAAAATACATAACCGTATGAGAGAGAGTATACAGATTGCCGCGCCTCAAGTTCCGAAGTTGCACATTCTGAGACGTATTAAAGATAAGAAAGACGACAGGGGAGAACGATTTCAGTTTCGAGAGCACTATCGGACCCTTTTCTTCCGGATAGATACCCTTTGTGCGTTGCGGTACATTTTTTTTTTCTTTCCGTCTTGAACGTCTTTGAGCGCCAGACACGTGTGTAGGCTTTAAATTATATTCACTCAGAGCGCCTCTGGCGCTCAAGCCCCGTTAAGACTTTCGGAGATATATGCGACGTCGGAACTCGAGATAAGGCACCCCATACACATGCGGTATATTATACACACATATACAACTATGCGGTAGGCATCGATTAGTGATCTCTCTCTCTTTCTCTCTCTCTCTCTCTTTTTTCTCTTTCTCTCTTTTTTTTCTCTTTCTCTTTGTAGATGCTGTGCGCGCTGTTCCACGTCGTTCCGCGCTTTTTCGCATCTGCTTTCCAATCCCCTTTCGGAACGACGACGATTGCCAAGTCGTCTCTTCGGCCCCTCGTACGCTCCCGTCGATGCTGTAGCAGTTAGTTAATTACTGTTAATCAAGGACTGCGTCGAGGCGGCACTGTCATTTACGTTCGTACCGTAGACGTAGCTCAAGGCAACGAACAATATCGAAACAGAGGCGACGGATAATTCAGCCATTTGATTTAGAAAGCAACTCAATTTTCTCCAAGCTCTTTAAACTATATATGTGTACTGACAAATTATAAGAAAAGTTATTTAGTAATGTTAATTTCAGGTTTCAAACGTTCAGATCTGAATCATATTATTTTAAATGAAACAGCAAACGGAAAAAGAATTTATTGATAAAAATCGCGGATCGCTCGAGAAAGAATGCTCATATGTGCTCAAAGGGGGAGAAAACAGGAAGGAAACGCAAATGTAATATCAGCCATGGTAGGCTAGTCCGTGTCGAATTATCTATAATACCATTATCTACTGTAATACCGTTAAGCCACGGTTACGAGCGACTGCTGCAAACGCGGTTTTGCTGCGCGACGAGAACTGTCACCGTGACCGGGACCAGGAGCCGGAGTTGCCGGCCGCACAAGCCACGACCGCAGGACCGCCACGTCCACGTACTCTCCTCTGTGCCTCGATGTCCTTAAATGGACCTGTCGATCGAGAGCGAGAGACAAGGACGAAGGAACGGAAATGGAGAAAGAAAGGGACGTGTCAATGTGTGTGAGTGTGTATGTGTATAAAATAACGCGCGATCGATGTTCTCTTTGCCGATGGAATTTAGAAAAACATAGGCGAGATGACGGAGGTAAGGTAAGAGAGGAGAATGGGAGGAAATACGGACGGCAAGAGGAAGGAAAGGAGAGAAAAAGAGAGAGAGAGAGAGAGAGAGCGGAGAATCCCATATCGGTAAATTGACGTGCGATCGACATGTTTCTCTAACATCCATCGCCTGCAAAGAGGATCGGAGGCAAAGATAGATTGGAGAAAAAAGTCTAACCCCGTCCGGGTTCGGTAGCGTAAATTTCTACTACGACCTGCCAGCCGTTCGATCTTCTTGACCTCTTGAAACTTGTCCACTTAACCCTCGACTACTGTGGCGTATTTGCCAAGAATTTCAGAACAAATCGGACATCGCCGCAACTGCGAGATGCAATTTATCGACTTCGATATCAGGAGTTCTCCGCTACATCTGTAAATCGTGAGTGAGTTAAACGCGCGAATCGGCCGCGTTTCCTGGTCGATTACCTCGCTCGTCGCGTTTTCTTACATCCCTGGCACATGTACGCGCGCGCTACGCCGTAATACCCGTTCTTTTTTTTCTCTCATCCTTCGCTCTCTCGGTACACACGCACGCGCTCGTTGCCCCTCGGCAAACAACATCTCTCCTTTCTAATTTACACACACACACACACACACACATATACGCACACGGCCGAGTATATCCATCATGCGTGTACCCACGCGGGCGTGTATACACGAATACATACATGCAGTCGAAAGAAAATCGAAAGTAGGGGAAATTCTCCGAAGGGCAAGGAAAACTCTCGATCACCCGTGATCGATAATTCCCCCTCTATCTTTTTCCAGAGACTCTCCTTCCTGTTCGCTATTTATTTTTTATATGTATAGTACCTATATCTTTTCATCTATGTTATTTATGTACCTTCTTTCTCCCTTTCTCGCGACGAGGATGCTCTGCGAATGGAACCTCCCTTTATTTTCCATATTTCTATCTTACAAGTGTAAAGTAGTAACAATCGCGTATTGGACAATGTTTAACAATACAATTAACACACGGTGAAGCCGGACGCTTCTTTCCTTCTCGTTTTCCCTCTTTCTCTCTTCGTGACGTGCGACAGGCACACCCTATTCTCCTGCACGATTTCCCGCAATTACGACGACGACGACCATCCTCCCTTTTCCCTTTCTCACCTATTATCTTTCTCTCTCTCTCTCTCTTTATCTCTCCGACTCTCCTTTCCTTTCTCTCTCTATTCCTATTCTATTCCTGCAGTGATGACTGTGCCCTTCCGCCGCGCAGCGCCGTTTGCTATTTACCTTCCTGTGTACCATTCGCTTTTTCCTCGCGTTTTCTTACCCGGTTTTTATTACACAGATCTTAGACTTGTAATCGATTGGGCGAAATGCATTTCTTAACTACGGAGGAATTTTTGCGGTAAAATGTTGGAATTTCCATTACGATTAATTCTCGGATGGAAATAGCGTATTTTTTCTGATTATTAAAAATACTAATTATGATGGATATACAATTGAATTAGATTGAGAATTCTTCAACTAACATCGCAATATTTTTTTTATATTTTACTTGTATGCGACACACATTTATTTTCTAATTATGTCTGGAATGCATTTTCTCGTGCATAACGCGCATTTGTAATTTTTCAGAGTAGATTCTAACGAGAACACTTTAGCGTTTCCCGCTAGACTGAGTAAATAGCAAAACGGTCGATCGGTATGGACGATCGTAACTCATCTCGAAACAATTTCTCCTCCGACCGGCATTTTCTCCGCACCCATATGATGCACTTATGTCCACATGAATATAGATGCGTTCGTAAAATACGGATACTAACATAGCTGCGTTCTCGAGCAATTCGTTATCCTACTTGGTATTTTTGAAATAATAAAAATTCGAAACAAATTATTTCATTACATTACAATTTCAGAAAAATTTAAATGAAATTTGAGTCTCTCTCTAAATCTGCTAATGATAAAAATAAATAAACTTGTATGATAACGTTGTGTCGTATAAATTAAAGCTACATTTATTTGTTTTATAATTTAAATAAAATTTAAACTTTTTTGTTAAAAATATAGAAATTATAGTTTTAACAGATTCTATGCACATAAGAGTTAAAAGAGTTGAAACTTTAAAATAAAAATAATTGCAAAAAGTGAGAAATAAATTTCCAATGACGAAAAAGAATTGACAAGTTTTAGATTATAAATTTGACTTTCTTAACTTTTGATTCGATTCGTTTTATCTGCCGTCGTAGTTTTGCCGAATTGAAACAAGATTCGCATATACGAATCGAGCAAACGAATTTTTTGAACTCACGCGATGGACGTTTCTCCGAAACATGGCGTAACAAATTATAATCGGATTCGGCGACGATTAATCAAAGCGCGACGCTCGCATTCTGACTCAGCACCCTTAAGGCGCGACTCAGCTTTTATCCTTTTTTGTTCTCTCCTAGCCTTTTGCATGGATCGAAGTTAATTGCAAAATTATGCTTCTCGGAGCTTCGCCCCTTTGACGTAATTAGGCCGTATTTGCCTGTCGACAATTTACCCAGTATTAATTATTAACGAGATTGTGAAACGTTCGTTTGTTTATTTCGAACTCTCTCGAGTTCGGTTAAACGTTGTTTGAAAACCGTTTAATTTGAGAGATATTAAACAATAATCACAATGACAGGCTTTTTGACTTTGTTTTCTTTGAATACAAAATAAAAAAAAAAACTGGAATATAATTACGGTAGCATAAATATAACTGTGCATGTTTTGAAATATAAATATAACTGTGTGTGTTTTGATGTGTATATCTCTTTTTAAATCTGTAATTATCCGAGTAAAAATCCGAGCAGGTGTTTTTCATAAATGCAAAACTGAGATAAACGGTCGAGATCGAGGCTTTTGCAATTATTTCTACGAGATTTACGATTGAAGATAAGATAGGAAAGCCGACGAGAAATCTATGCAGAGAGAAAGAGAGTGAGAGAAAGGGGTGAGCCAAGGAATTACCTCCATCTCGTCGAACCAGAAAGAGTCGTCGGCGTCACGGCTCTTATTCCTCGAGTCGAATCACATGTTATATCTCCGATCGGAACATGTGTGACACGCAAGATGTTTCCCGCCAGCGTCTCTCGTGCAAAATGCGATCGCATCAACGTGAACAAATTGCGTGTACAGTCTATTTTTATTTATGTGTGGACATGTGTAACGTGAATGTGCGCGTGTACGATCCTAAGATCGAGGACGAGACGATCCGCAAAAATCGAACCGTCCGCGGTTTTCTTCCATGATGGCAGATATATACAGATATATTTCACGGGAGGCTACCTTTGGTGGGTCCTTCTTCCTTCCGATTTATTTTCTCCTCCGTCACTCTGTCCGGCCTTGCGTGGCTTCGCTCGGCTCAACAATGAGAAACAACACGAACAATTAACGATTTTTTTTTTTAGGCGGTGGGCGAATTTGTGCGTATCGTGTGATCTCCTCCTACATTCCCTCTCGTCCATTCGTCCCTCTTTGTCTTCCTCTCCTTCCGCACTGTATCATACGATTGAGAACTTTCCCTCTCCTCTTCTTGTTCTGCATGATCGAAGACACCCTCCTCTTGTTCCGCGCTTTATTTTACGTAATCGAGGACGTCCTCTTTCTCCTTGCACTACGTTTTATTTTACATCGAAGATGGTGGTTGCATGCGCATGTGTGTATGTGTGCATCCGTGTCGGTGGATACTTTCCGCCGATCTCTTGTTTTTTTTTCTCGTTTCGGGGGAAGGGTTACACCGAGTCTCTCGTTACACAAGAAGAACGAAGCCGTCCCCTCGAAAAGTCGACTTTTCTTTGGTTACTATCCTATACTATTCTTTCGTTACTACCACCCTACATCGTTCGCGTTCTTTTGTCGATCGTATCTCCTTCGATGTTTTTCCCCTCCCCGCTCGCCTCGTTCGAGTAGCTTTAACTTCGTACACTTTTGTTTCCTAAACTACTTCGTATCTTCAATTCGATGGACACATTCGTAGGATTTTATTTTTTGGTCTGCTTTTCCGTAAATCAGATAAACTTTGACTGTGTCCCGACTTTCTTCGCGTTCGTTTAGAATTTTCGTTGGTGCAATTAATTCTTATCCCCCACTCCCTGAAATCGACTTGCAATTTTTCTGCTCTCGTGATAGATGAAGTAATCTTATTTTTAGATTACATCCCTCGATACTACATCTCAAAATATCCCAAGAGTGAATGCACGAGCTTCCAAGCGAAATCGTTGAGCGAAATAAAGGATAAAAAGATAGTCGGTAAAGCGAAAAGGACGAAATGAAGAATGGAGTGATGAAGGGAGAAATCGCGATCGAATCGAATTTGAAACGTAATAAATCTGTCGCAAACTCGACAGGGAAAAAAAAATCGATGACGCTTGAAATCACGACTAGCCTAAAAGGAAGTCGAAGTCCTGACATCTCTTCGCGTGAAATGAATCACCAATGTGATCTCGCGCGACCAATCTCCGTGCCGTCCACCGCCGACATCACCTTCCGCATGGTCGATCTCGATAATCGAACGCATCGCATCGCATCGCATCGCGTCGCGGCGATGCTCCCGAGGATCGGAAATGCGGAACGCAGGACGGAAGCTGAGATTTTCTCGGAATTTTCGCTTCCCCGACGCGGAAAAAAGTCTACTCTAAAATTTTTCCTCTTTGACCCTCTTCTCCACCCTCCTCGGCCTCGATCGGCAAAATCATCCCTCCCCTTCACTATCCGACGTTTCCTCGTATCGTTCGTCATTTTCTCGTTCTCGTTTCCATATTTCTCTCAGCCTATCATTATATTTCTCTCTCACTTTAATTTTCCCTTTATTTTCCAATGCTATCCTCTATCCTTCAACTCCTATCATTCGCACAAATACATATACACGTACATACACGTATACACACACATGCATACACCCTCTCCACTTCGACTCAGTTCTTGTTTACAGGTCTATGTTTTAATATTTACGATTATTATTTGCGGTAATGTCTAAACGAACACATATTATATCTCGATAACGTGCTTATTTATCATCCCGTGCCACACATTTTTTTACACTCTCTTCTCCCTCCAGCAGGTCCACATCGGCTATATAAGAATATACCAATCCTCCTCCTCCGTACGTTCAAAATACCATCCTCTCTTTCTGGCCGAAGAAACTACCTATTTATGGTTTTTCTCTCTTTAATGTGTCACCTCATTAAAGTTTAACAACTTATACCCCAATGTGTATGTGTTCTCTTGTGTGCCTATACCTCTTTTGTCGGTTTCTGCATCTATTCTCTTTATCCTTCTTTTATCACCCTTTCTTACACACATACACATACATACACAAAACACACACACACACACACACTCACATGTATACACTCTTTCTCTCTCTTTCTTCTCTCTCTCTCATATTTTTTCATTCTCTCAATCGCATCGTGTGTAATTTAATATATAATAATAATTGTGTCGTTATCATTCTATCGTTTACTTTAACGTTATTCTTCAATCGTTTCTCTTTATATATATAATATATATTTATATATATATATTTATATATTTATATATTTATATCGTTTACTCCATTATTTAATCTTCATTATTATTTCTCATCATTATCATTATTGTTAACTATATTATTATTCATTATTTATTATTTTATTTTGTTTTATTCATTATTATTGTATTATTATCATTATTATTAGCTCTAGACATTACATTTCCTTCGTTCTCGGTTGTTCTTGTTTTGGTGGTTGATGAAGTTGTTCTTTGTTATTCTCCCTTTCCTCCCTCTTTTGCTCTAGTCAGCGGAACCGAAGTCGTCGACGAGACCGGTCCGCGCTCCTCCACTTGATTCTTGGATCCTTTCACACCCTGCTACTTCCTCACTATCCTCGCAATGCCGATGTTCTTTCTATCCGTGCAATATCTCGGGGGACATCCTTCGTATACTTCCTCGTATTTCGCCCGACGTTTCGTTACGTCGATCTGCCCTCGATCGAGTTTCGCTTCGATCGAGCCTGCGTGCTTCTTGAATACTCTCTGGCACCGTGGAGACAAGCTCTCGCGGATACCGCGATAGAAGAAAAACCCGTACGATCCTGCGTATCCAGGAAAGCGAAGCTTGTCCACCCTATGGCGGATCCTTCCTGGATATCGATTTGGCCGAAATTTCCATGTCCATCCTGAGAACCCTGGTAAGATCTCTTCTTCTCCCGCGTCGTCGACGTGTCGTCTCATGAGTCGCCGAACATTTCCTCCGAGGGACAAGCTCTGTGTACTGGCCGCCTGTCGATCCGCACTTTCGCCACCGACGCCACAACCACCACCAATCGCGACACCGACACTTTGCCGCGAACTTAAGGAACAGCTCGAGGATAGCAATCGACACGCGCAAGACGGACCACTGGGACACGACGCCGAAGCGACGAAGGAATTTCCAGCGGAAATGCCGGCTGCTGGACCTCCTCCAGGACCTCCACCACCACCATCCGCGACAACGGCACTTCATCACCGCCCGTCCGGGCATCCCGAGGACGAACAGGAGGCAACGCACGACAGCAAGCCGGTATATGCCGATCGAGCGTGGACCGAAGGAAACGCGAAGATCGTTGAAGACCCTTCTCAGAACGAACGCGCCCGAAAGGATCAGACCGGAGCCAATCAGCCGGAGAAATCCGGAGGGGCTCCAGGACACGACGTTGTACTGCAGCGCGTTCGCGGGGAGGGTGATTAGGATCGAACAGAGCCAGAAAAGTTGAAGGACAATCGGCGGGCTCGGTCGGCCGGGCGAGGACGCGCTCGATATCGAGCCGATGCGGCCGCTGCCGCAGAACGCCGTGTCCTTTTGGCCGACGGTGGTGGTCGAAGGTGTCGTGGTGCTGGATGAGGAAGGAGCAGTGCTGGTATCCTGATCGTCGCCGCCGTCGGGGAGCTTTGCCGTGGACGTTTCCGGTTGGCCCGCCTGCGAGCCCGGACCTGTGGTCAGAATAATAACCGGACCGTTGGCTTATAACGGATTATGTTGATCAAAGAAATAAAACGGAAAATTCTCCAGCTTTTCTCGATATCGGAAATTAGATTAGTTGGCCAAAGAGTATTTAAAAACAGATAACTCTATTCTTGCAATCTCGAAGCATGTTCTATTCTTGCAATCACGAATTTAAATGTCCGCATAATTTATACAGTTGAAAAAAATAAATACTGTGAATAATTATAAATTTAAAAAATGTAAAAATTAGGAGTCTTTTAACTTTCATAAAACGCTTCTCGAAATTCTTACAATTGTTTTAATCAATCATTCGTTGATTTTCAGAGTTTTTGTCGGTCCTTACCTGTAGAACCAGATTGAGGAGGGTTCATTTCGCATTGGGGTGCCGTCGCGGGGTCCTGGAACTTGCCGTGTTTCCACGGCTCCTTGCATCTGGTGCAGATACCGTCTTTGGTATCTTCCGAGCATACGTGGAAGCAGCACTCATCATCACTGATGCTGTGCAACGCCCTCGTGGCCTGCTCGCCGGTCTCGGGAATGTTCGGGTCTGAAATCATTGCGTTTTCCAACGACCTCGTGCACGGACGAACGCACACAATGGTTCTCGTCACAACCGAGAGGAATTTGCCGGAGAAAGGAGGCGGCAGGAAGCACGTTTTGGAGAACACGTATAAAGCTAAGCGAATCAAAGTAATTGTTTCTCAATAATTCCTTTTGAACGAGAAGGAGGGAAAAACTTTCGGGTAAATACATGAGATGTTGAATAGTATATCATAGATTAAAAGGATTATAAAAGAGTCGCAATTCCGTAAACACACAATTCAGTGAGCGATTATCTCTGTGCTCGCGTGTCTCCTATTATCTTCAACACGATTTTGTCGCACAGCGGCAGGAGTTTGGATCTAGTTGATTAAAAGCGGATTAGTTGGCACGTAGCCGCTGACAACTCACCAGATTTACTATAAAGGCCAATTATCAATTAATCCAAGATCGATCTTCCCAAGGACGATTCTCGTTCGCAACTAATTGGCAATCGACTCTTACGAAGAATTGCGAATCAACGACGTGCCAACTTATCTACCATATCTGTCAATTAGATTTTCGTCCTCTCTATGCGACAAACATCGCAAATAACAGCGTAAATGTCCAATAAATTAAATTCGTTCTCTATTTTATTTTATTCTGTGCTTCTATCCACATATTCTTATGGGCTCCAGTTATATGTTTCTTTGTATTTAATTCCTCTGGCAAGGCGTGCCTATATACCAGGTGTCATTTTAAAATTCCGTTTTTCCGCGTTCCAGATTCGTCGCGCTGCGAATTTACGATTTACGTAAACAATGAAGAAAAAAAGAAAAAGAGACATCTCCGCTAGTCATTACGGAAATGCGACAGCGAGAAGTGAAGGATTGGACTGCATTCGGGCCAGGATTACGTCGGACGGTCTTAGGGGTGCCAGCGGGTGCAAAGGGATGAAAAAAATGCCCGATAAAGCGTCCAATCTTCCAATAACCACGCGACACGCGTCCCATTTAATGCAGTTTATATCCAAACGCGGCGACGCTTCTCATTTACGACCCTCACGTGGACGCAGGAAAAAATAGGAGATACTCGACAGTTCGGACATTCGCCCGATATACTCGGATATATTAACCCGTTGCGCTCTGTACGGTGACATAAAACGAAAATAGGGACACTTTATATGCAATTACACGGTCAATTACTCTTACAGAGAAAGTTGTGAATTGTGAAAGATTGTATCGTATCACATGCTTATCCTTTTCTTCATTATTTTAATAATTGTTATGTCGTTACGCATTATGTCAAGTTGAAAAATTCTTAATAAGTATATTTTAAATTTCTCTCTGTCATCTTGCGACTTTTAATACAGTCGTATCGGAATATCCGCAGCACCGAGCGTAAAGAGTCAAGATTACCGAGTCAACGGGGCCGACAGTGAAGCGTGTCATGCTGGCAGAACGACAAAACGTCAGATAACGAGAGACCGGTATCGTGCTACGGGGATAACGCTGTGCGTAAAAAAAAATGTGCTTCTGGAAGCACAGAGACGCGCGCCGATCTGCTGAATAAAAATTAAAAGAATTCGCATTTATCCGTTATTGAAAAATTATGGGCACGAGCCTGAAATGTCATTGATCATGTTATGGCATGGCGCAGTATGGCAATAATAATTTACACGAGTACGGGACGCCTCTCCCCTCATAAGGCGCCCGCATTGTTTCGCGGAGCGTTATGCAGAGCGTTCCACCGCGGCGACCGTTTATGCGCTTATGCGTATCCTCATGCAAATTTCCATGCCGCGGACTTAGCGCTACGACGTGAACGCCAAAATGAACGCTCGCCGTCGTCGTGAACAAGAGAAGGGGCTGATGGCGATGTGACGGTTGCCTCGTATTATTCCTCGCAAAGTTGCGAAGCAAGCAGGGTGCCAACTGAACATTTGTACCCTTCTTCGAGATGCCTCGAGAGAGAACGACTGAATTAAACAAACACTTTGACTAACTTTCGACAAAGACGCGTTTCATTCTGATTAACGTTTCTTGTTTTTCTCTTTTCCTTTCGCGTTTTTTTTTTACCTCTGCAAAGAAAAGTGGGTTCGCCGGCGTATTGCGTGGGGTATGCGGGGGCACGATCGCCCGGAAGGAAGTAGGGGCAACGTTGCTCCACGGTCTGGCAAAAGGATCGGCAGGGCCTTAATCTGGGGCCGAACCTGCTGCCCTCCGAGATTTCTTTCGGACTCCTGTGAGCAAAGTAAGGCACCAGGGAGCTGCACACCCATTTCCTATACGCCTCCTGCAATCAGAATCATCGTGCATTGTTAGTCAATGTTATTCTACGATTTTCTATAACATACAATTTAATTATTCATAAAGAGATACGAGAGACAGAGAGAGAGAGAGAGAGACAATATGTATCTGATTTGAAATAAAATAAAAAATTTTACCAACCCTCTTTAAATTATTCGCGGCGCAAAATTTCATTGCTTGATTATTATTTTGTGTGGAATAAAAGAGCGCACTAAACTTGCGAGAAAATTTTATATTACGGGGTGAAGCTTTTAATACGCGCTCTTCTACGCTTAGTCTTCCCATGCTATTCAAGATGCGGTTAACGCAAAAGCGTAGAATAAGGAAGCGAGAAACGGGTAAATTAACGACTTAAAACGCATTTAAGCTATTATTCCTCCCAGTCTCTCAATTAACGTATTTTCCTATTAACATGAAGCTTTCCTTCGTTTGTCAGAAACGGAATTTTCTTAAAAATGTGTACATTGTTGAAATATATGAATAAGCAAATCATTATCAATACAACAATTTCTTTTAGATAATAATTGCATTTGTTTTGAAATGTTTTTATTTAAATCACATTAGTAAATTGCTCTTACAAGATTGAAATATTTTATATATTTTAGCCTATAAGATTGATATTTTATATATTTTTGTATACTATTGGGCTTTGTATACTAGTATATTAAAATGCTTATATATCTAAGCCAAATTATCAGAATGTAACGAATAAGATATGAAAATTATTTCCTAATTTTTTGCTATTTTTTTGCTTTTAAAAACAATTTTCTTGCTTTAATTTTTAAAAAGTTTTGAGAGGCTCAACAGCTTAATATTCAGCTATCGAGCCACTGTGAAAATAGTGTATGCACTCAAAGTCAAAGCAAAAAATTAATAACACTAAAATTTTTGCTTTCTTTTTGCTATTATTTACTTCTACAATTTTTATGTTCTAGCAGCACTTTGCGGGCGTTATTTTCTGTTATTATTATAATTTTCGTAAATATTTAAGATAAAAAGTTTTTAATATAATTTTTTGATAATTTATCAAAGTGTCAAAACTATAACGATAACTGTCACATCTCAACGCTAATAGTTACTCTCGCAGTATGAAGTGACAATCAGCATTGCAGAAAAGCGGCAACAATTAAATTTCTAGATCTCCTTTTTAAGAGAGGATTGTATTTTTATTTATTTATTGTATTATACTTTTTACATATTCGGTAAGATATATAAATAATTTTATATGTGTCGAGAATGTCACAACGACTACAAGTTTTATCGTCAGCTTATCGATTGCAAATTGATACATTCGTACTTATCATAAGTATATGCTCAAATAAAAATTGCGAGCTGTATTGAAAATCGAATGTGCTTGAAATTCGAGTAAAAGCCCGTGCAAGATGATTCCATCGTTTGTCCCCGAGGAGATCGTGGGAGGTAGGTCGGATCCGTTTATAAAACGGAAGTTGACGGCGAAAGGGCACCGCGGAAGAAGAAGAAGGCATAGCGCCGATGTCAATGTCGATCTATCCGTCCATCCGTTCAAATTAGCTTCTCCCGCGAGACAGACCGGCGGTTTACGAGCGTCTTTTTCGAGGACTATTCGTCAAATATCAAGGATCTTTGAGGTCAGCCGGCAATGTTGGAATAGGCAATAAGACGGGTGTTTGACCCACATAGCCGCCTTTAAACATGAACATCACGCTAGCGCACATCCTCCCGAGAGCATGCTATAATTACATACCGACTCCACAGAATCTTTTATCTACCGCCAGGCTGTCCCCGGAATCTCTATCGGGTGCTCCGCCACGAAACACGCTAGAAGCCAGAGTGAACGTACTGAAATGTCTCGCGGAATTTAAAGATACGAAAAAAAAAGAACAGTGGAGTTCCTGAAGTTCAGAAATGAATTCACGTGATAGAATTAGCTCTAATCGTAACTGTCGCGGGAGAAAGATGGACGCGAATTAATAGCAGATACTTCTTGCCTTCAGATGATGGATGAAAAAATAGTCCCGGCGAAAAAAATTTCTTTGCATAATGCGCGCTGCCTTTCAAAGTTGTCCAACTTTGAACTTCTCCTTTTATATCTTCAACCCTGAGGGAGATACAGGTGACCTGCTTCTAATGGATCTACCCTGCATACCGGGACGAGAAAACTTGATCCGCGACGAAATTTGTCGTCGGTCTTCCCCTCGACGCGAATTTAAATCGCGTACTCGCCGTTTAGCGGAAACCTTTTGATTTTCAACGAGCTGTAAGTGATTAATCACTAGATAAATCCTTTACCGAGCGAGAGCGAATCGCAATTAATTTTTCGCCACAGGGAGCCTGAATGTAAATCATAAAGAGAGAGTCTCGTTCTTGAAACACCCGATAGACTCCGCGACCCTTTCGCGACGTTCCGTGAAGAGAGTTTATTAAATTCACAGTGTAAATTCGCGCTCGCGTCCAGAAAAAGCCGAGACGTTGAAAGCAACGCGAGTTCAACGCTGTTGAAACGTCACTGCTCTCCGCTGGGAAAACGTTACACATTAGGAACTCCGCGGGGATAGAAGAGCAGCAGTATTGTAGCAAAAGTATAAGCAAAGCTAGGACAGGGTCTACAGGATCGGATTTATAAATAGACTAACCAAAATACAGCTTTGAGTCTCGTCCCGAGGGGCCTCGCGCCGTCTTAAGAGCCGGTTAATAATTAATGCAGATGTCTTCAACTTTTTAAACATTTCACTTTGGATTACGCAATTTATTACGTCGTAAATATTATTAATTATTTAAGATACATTTAAAAGCGATGACATTTAGGCTAATCAAAATACAGCCTAGAGACTCGTGTCTCAAGGGTCCCTGCACCATCTTAAAAGCCAAGTATAAATAATTCAGGCGTCTCCAACTCTTTCATTTCATTGCCGGATTATATGGAGATTACTTCGTTGGAAATCCATTGAAAGATATTTCTCTTAAAATACATTTAAGAGTGATGATATTTAGAAGTCTGCGCTTTCGAGAAAGTGGCATGCTTTAAAATAAAATGTTCAAGTCTGAACTAAGCTGCATCTTTTCTCTTTCATTCGTAAACAGATATTTCCGCGGAGGAAATGTGGATCCAATTATACAATGGCATCATTCGCGCGTTTATTGTTAGAGATTTGCCCGAGAAAAATCAATTCAACGCAAAAGCGTCGGACAGTCGATGTAATAAAGAATATCGATGGCTACGCTTGAAAGATATTCAACGAGATATGGATATTGACTTTATCGAATATCGCACGTATGCATGCATGCATGTATGGTGCATCATCGAAATTGCGCGCGGAATACGCAATTTCTTCGAGTGCAGCGCCGGGCGAGTAACGAATTTCTGGCTCGCTATAGCGTGGGGACGAAAATATTTTACAAGCCCTACTGAGAATTCTTTTCAATGCGTTTGACTAATTTAATTTTGATAAAATTAAATTAGTTAAACTAGTCAGACGCTGAGTTCGCAATTACAAGTCATAAATTTCTCTAAAATGTATTAGTATTGACATTTTATACGGTATTCTTTAACATTTAGTATAAAAATTCATAGCACAAGGGCGATTCTTTTAGCCAAGAGTATCTAATTACAAACGCTAAACAAATTTATTTTCTCAAAGAATATTGAGGATATATCTTCAAATTAATCGAGATGACTTCAGAAAAGCCAAAAAGACTCAAAAAGAAATGTTTTTCGATATAGCAGAGATTTGTTTCCAATTTCTCTATCGTACCGCTTCTAGGATATTTGTCATAATGATGATGCCGACGAGAGATGACAAGGGAGAACGCTTGGCAGGAAGGAATGAGGAATAACCGGGACGATAAATGCGGAAGTGCAAACGACGCTACAGAGAACGATGAGATGAAGAGAGAAGATGGCGAGGATATTAGTCAGCGATTACTGGAATTATAACAAAAATTTCAGTGCACGGAAACGCATAAATGCTCGCTATAATTGCGCATAAGAAAGTAGTCTGAAAATTTCAAAGTTAACGACATAACGTCCAGTAATTTCTTTACGTTTTGTAATAGAGTAATATTTTCCTATAAATCATCAGTGTTTAGAAATAAATTCAAATATAATTACAATGATCTTTTATATATAAGTGGAAATAATTTTTCCTTTCCAAAAACGATAATAAAATATCTTGCAATCTTTCGCTTGGCTGATTGATTTTCGCGTGAGGTGAGACGCGATTGTTGCATCAGCATCCGTCTCCAATTTAACGTGGCCGATAGTTTGTCATACGTTTTGTCGAGCGCTACAACCCTCTCGAGCGGCGCATGAGGGTGGCCCCGCTAGGAAGATAGGTACCTACACCTGGAGTACCCTCCACAAGCTCACTGACCCAATTCTCTCTTCTACCCTCCGACGATCTGCGTTAGTACGAACCAGACAGATGCGGTACCTATCATCCCTTCCTACTCTCTTCAATCCTCCGCAACCCTACTCCGTACCAACCTCCATCCTGTCCGCATGTCGTGTTGCTTCAATCCATCCCTTCTTCCCTCTCCGTTCCCTTCGAGTATTATTCAGTAATAATTACGAAGTTCCATCGTTTAATTTTTGTATAATTTATTTCTTTTTTTTACTTCATTCTTCTTTAATAATTTTAGTATTTCAAGCTTCAAGCTTAAATCGGAGTCTTTTCAAAGTTCTGACACGAGCAAAGTTCTCGAATCGAAGCTTTTTCGAAGTTTCGACGCGATAACTGGAAATTCGTAGAAAACGAAGCATTTACTGTACACTTTACACAGTGCGTTCGATTTGTTTGAGAATTACAAAGGCGCGGAATTTCGTTTCGCGCACGCAAACAGCCGCTTTAAAATACATATTAGACAAAAGCAAACTTGAAGCGAAAGAAAAGCAACAGGCGAATATGGAAATCGCTATATTGCGCAACATGATAAATGCGATTATATGGTACATATAGTGAGCTATAATAAAACACATCACGTTACAAGTCGGTAATTTACAAAAGAATCGCTCTTGCTTAACAGAAATATATGCAAATATTAAATAAATGAATCTTCAAAGATTTCTTGACTTTTATATTTCGTGTATATCATTGCTATATTCGCGCATGGACGAAATGCGAAGATATTGAATGTCGAATTTCGTGATTCCGGGAGTCGCAAAGCAAAAGAGAGAGTACGAGAACTGGGACAAAAAAACGTTCTCCGCAGCCTGCCAAAGGCCTCGACACAATGGGTAACAAAATGACAACGCAATCGGCGCGGGAAAATCCCGGTGTCCTAGTAAAAGGAAGGCAGAACGAGTGTTCCCACTATCCATTCGCTCCCCAACTACCCGCGCAGTCTGGACCAATCGTTATCGTGTAATCCGACGGCGTTCAGTGTGGTCTTGTTTAATCGATAACGAACCGCTGCTCCGGCGAGATTAAAAATTAAAACCGTTATTTAAACGGCCCTAATCACACTAAAAAAATTTTTTTTAAATGAAAAACCCCACACGTGGGTACGAGATGTTTCTGTTTTCAATCTTGCAAATTTTTTTTTTTAGGATAAAGCCGCAGTTAAGAGCGTATCTTTGACTCGCTACAAATTAACATCGCGAAATAAATTCTCTCTCTCTCTCTATCTATCTATCTCTCTATCCTTCTCTTTCTGTCTGTGTTTTAGCGTCGCTTTTATGCGCATACAAATGGAGTCTAAATGAAGTATTAATTCGGCGTTGCTATACCACGATGTGGTTATTGCGACGGACACGCGTGAAGTGCCACTCCGCCATAAAATTGTCGGCGATGTGAAACGAACGCAGAAAGGAATATCTCACGCGCAGGGAAAACGCGCAACCGCGCGTGCAAGCCGGAAAATGGCGAGATGGCTCTTCTTAGCCCTTCTGAAGCCGGCGCCTCTTCAGTATCTTCTCTCGAGAAATCCCGAGCGAGCACGTTTTGCCTCCTCTTTTTCGTTCCCCTTACCCCTGCCCTCCCTTGCGCTCTAAGAGGTAGAGATAGATCATAAGCCATACTCGAGAAAAATTACGCAGCTAAAAATATACATTCTAGACTTATTATACGAGTTTCGCAAGATACCCCGGGTATGTGAGAAACGAAGTTTCCCGAGTGAATTGTTTTACGGCAACGAGAACTGCAAGTGGATAGCGCCGTTTTCAAAGAGCTTTCTCATCCGCTTTCTGAAAATCATTGTTTCTGCCGCGATAAACATCCTCCCATGCGCTGCGCACGAGAACTCGTAAAGAGATTAAACGAGATATTGAGCAGAGGATCGCAGGCGTGAGAAGGGAAAAGTCATCGGCGCAAGCATCGGAGAGGAGAAACCCCTTAACTATGCACGGAAGGAAGTAACCCATCCGCGAGGAGTAGCGAGACAGGGATGAAACAGGATGACGTACCGTAAATAAGAAAGCGATAGTCGTCTGTCGAAGCTGCGATAGAGGGGATATGTCGCCGTCGCCACCGTCGTCGTCGTCCTCATATCGGATCGGGACACCGACAGCAGGGGTTGTGATGCCGCACGAGGGGGTGGTTGGATAGGAGAGGGACGGTCGTGCGGCGGCAAAAGCAATGCCCTCAGTCAGAGTGACCCAGTTACCTGGCCTATATCTGCCCACCCGCTTCCTTCCCACTGCTCGCCAACCCAAAATCCACGCGCTTGCTCGCCATCATCCCCCTCGGTTCGTCCCCCCATCGTCGTCGTTGTCCCCGAAGGCATCCGCTCTCTTTTTTTCTCTTCCGCCGCCTCCTCTCTCGCTCTTTCTTTCACTGCAATCCTTCTTAAGGTCTTTCCAATCGTGGAATACAGCTGGGAAGACGATTATCAATGCGCTCACGTGTCTTCTATACCTTCGCAACTAGCATTCTGCGCGAAATTCAATCCATTCCCGTCGCAATCCTTGTTTTTCTTCGTTTTTTTTCCTCTCCGGAGGCAGCTTTGTCGCTCGCGGAAAGTTGAATTCATTACGTAATGATTTGCGGACGAGATTATGAAGGCTCGGGGAACGTCGCCGAGGAATTCGCTTGTATCAGCCGCAGCCATCGTGCGGTATCTTCGCGAGCACTAGCAGTCGTCGGTTGGTAACCGGAAGCGGAAAGCCCGTAACGCTTCTGTACTTTATTCCGTACTTCTGTACTCTGTTCCTTGACAAGCGCAAATTTTTTTTTCAAGTTTTATTTCATATCCATTTTCGAGAAGATGTAATCTGTCTAATAAATTCTAAAACATTTGAGTCGGTTTTTAATTCAAAGGTCGATTCACAGACCATTTCTCGCGCATAAAGTGAAGATAAAACGTTTATAATTAGTTAGCACTGCTAGTTCATTCATTTCCCCAGTACAAATTTAATACTCACTTAAATTAAACTTTCTGTATCTTTTAGTGAGATTTTCATTAAGTACATACAGGATGAACCAATGAATCGGACGATTTCAAAAATGTCATAAAATTAAAAGGTTTTTATTTATACTGCAATTTTTTTATATATGGATATTAATTTTACGTTGGAGAATTTGATTTAAATCATTCACACTTTAAAAACTAAGTTTTACTTCTGGAACACATTTTTAAGATAACCATTTCGCTGAATGCACTCAGTAAATCTTCTGCATAGTTTTCACTCTACCACCTGAGCCATCTGCTCATGCTATCAAGACGTATTCAAAAGGTACAAAATTTTGAAGTTACAGATTCTACATTGAAGAAAAGAGATGGTAATGTGAAAATGCAAGAGATTTACTGAGTGCATTCAGCAAAATGGTAGTCTTCTTAAAGCTGTTGTGTCCCGGAAATAAGACTTGGATTTCAAAGTGTGAATAGTTTAAAATAAATGCTTGAATATAAATTAATATCCATGTATATAATTGTTAACATGTTAATATCCATGTATAACAATATTGTATAAAAGATGTAAAATTAATATTTATATAGAAAAATTATATAAATAAAAAAATCTTTTGACTTTATATGACATTTTTTAAATCGATTCACCCTGTACAAGAGATTTTATGTTATAAGACAAATTAATTTATTTGACTAAAAATTTGTCGACATTTGACTTTGCGAATATTCGTATAAAAAAAAATGGCTTAATTGGATAATATCCTGAAAACAGTAATTTCACTTCCTTTTAAAACCATTGACATTTGACAAGACTTAAATAATGTTCTCTCGAAGGCTAAAGCTAATAAACAATCGTACGAACTTCTTTTTTACAAAAAGTGCATCCCGCAATAACGGCTTTAACGAGGCGCGCGTTTGCAATGGGAAAGAGATAAAAGATAGGAAAAAAAGGGAAAAAGAGAGAAAGGGAGATCGCACAATTAATCCGGGAACTCGATCCGCGACGGGGAAAAAAGACCATCCAAATACTGGCGGTATAATTGGATTAAATTCCACACCTCCGCCTCGAGTCACTCATTTGCCGGCCACTGGCGACGTTGCTTTCTGTCTGTTTTTTCTTTCTGTCTCTTTTTTTTTTATTTTTAATTATCACCGCGGCCTCTTTTCCGAACATTAAATTTATGCGCGGCGCGCCCAGGAGCCGCCTCCTACCTACACGGCCGTATAATTACCAACAAGGATATTGGCGCGGCTCGGCTGGCGTATCACACTAATTTTATATGTGTACACGTCGTATCCGCGCTAATATCTGTGCCAATACTTTTATCGCAGGTCGAGTCACTCGACAATCGATATTCGTTATCGCGCGCGCGCGCGCGCGTTACCAATCCGGCGGCCCGTAAATCATATTCGATCAATGGCACATTTGATTCTATGGAATCACGAGCGAAACTGACCAACAAATAAACATACGCAGTCCATCCGGTTATTTACCGCTCGCAATCTTGTACACACAGATAAATTGATATATTACGGGGATGAACTGGGATCAGGTGAGCAAGGAGCAGTCGCACGTGCGGCTGAATTTATATCGTGTCGAGTATAAGCAGATAAATAGAGGCTGCCTGAATTTTTTAAATTTCGAAAACTCGAAAGTGCTCTTCCACTCGTAAATTTCGTGCCTTCAAAATTCTCAAAATGTCGAGCATTCAGAACGCCATCGATCTAGATACCCTTCTCTGTTATTTATCGCTTGAAATTTCCCGACCGGCTCTACTCTGAGAATTGGTGACGGTAATAACGGCGGAAGCTGCCCTGACTCAAATTCGTCAAGGAAATCTATTATTCAAGTTAAGGTCGAGAGTTGCCCCGTTGCGGAATTGTATGTCCGAGTCCTCTCTCTCTCTCTCTCTCTCTCTCTCTCTCTCTCTCTCTCTCTCTCTCTCTCTCTCTCATCGTAATCGGATTTTCCCCGTATAAATCCACAGCAGGATAAATTTCACGCAAGCATCGAAATACTAATATCGCGCTGCCTGCGCTTGCCAATTAGCTGGAGCTGCGCTCCAGATAATGAACGTGAATTTCAACCGGCAAATATTTTCTACCGCGACCACGGGCGCACGTGTGCGCGTGTATTGGCCGCAAAGGTATTAATAGGAAAACATTTTATCCCGAAAATCCGGTATTACTTCCGGCGATCTGTACGTGCGTCCTGTACGTTCGCTTACACGTGTGTCGGACCCGAAATTCGGATGCGCCGCTGCAACGTGTCGCAATAACCCGCCTATAGCGAGCCCGAGAAAGGCTACCGGAAAAATGCGAAAAGCGAAAGGATTTAGGATTCAATATCGAGTGATTTTTACGCTCGCGCCACTCTCAATCTGGCCGTTATCGAGACTTGAAGCACTGTCCGGAAATCCGATGCTATGTCGAGCGATATTGAAACCGATAAATGACTTAAAAAATATAATTGATCCGGCGCATTTACCTCTTGATTATTTTTCTATGTAAAATATTACGTGACTTAACGTATTAAATGAAAATGAGAAAGGACAAAGTATTCCGACTATATATAACTTCTCATTTATATTAATAATAAAAATAAATAAAATAAAAATAAATTAAAATAATTCTGATTAGTTTTTCTTATTATCTCTGGGATATCTTTCTCAGAATGCTTTCTTTTTTTTTTTTTTAAACGCAGTCCATGAAGAACAAAAGGCCATCGTGAGAGATTTAAGGGAGAAAGCTTTTGGTACTTTATAGAGAAACGCGCGAATCGAACGCCGACATATGTGGCCGCAGCTCACTTACAGCTCGATAAAGCTGCCGTGGTCGTTGGAAAGACAATTGCCCGGAAGACAGCCGCTGGCAAGTGTCACTTTTGTATGCATACAAAGTGGAGTAGGCGCGCGAGACAAAGCGTTCGAAAAAAAAGTGCACCTCTATGCTTCGCCGCCTTTTAGCAAACCGCGCATCAGGAATTTTGCATGTTTGCCGAACGAACGACTCGAATTTCACGATTCGTTCCGATAACAGAGGCTCTTCAAACCGTATCTATTGTAGATTGTTAATTTGTGAGTCTCTATTTTATTCAAGTACGTTGATTTCCAGAAAAAAACGTCCTTCGATAATAATTGAAGATAATAGCGATAATTAAAGCGATTTGAAAACGTATTCTGAAATTAAAGTCACTTTACATAATTAACAATTTCTTTTCTAGTAAAATAGCTTATATTCTATTTTTTGTATAATCTAAACACTGATTATGCAGTCACCATACTAATATTAGTTATTCAATTATTCAACTATAAAACTTTGCGAATTCGTGCTATTATTTCTTAAAACATATAACAGTTTCTTTGATCTTCTCTTCTCGTATTATCTCATTAATAAATCATTCTAAACCCTTCAGTTCTCGCAAGAGTATTCTTTCGCATACTGCTCGCTAATTTAATTTAAACATCTGCATTAATTAAAAAAAAATTAATTTTGATTCAACAATGTTTAATTATTATTAAACCAGTTACGGGCATGTATTTCAACACAGTTAGGATGCGTTATTAATTAAGAAATTGTCAATTTTTATAATAAGCGAAAATATGTTTCTCACTATAATGAGATCTCATGATAAATCAAGTTTATAACAATGAACGCAGAAACTTTTTTCACTCTGTCAACACCACGATGTTCTTTCTTCTCTCACAATGTTAAAAGCGACGAGTCATCAAGACAGTTTTGCGATGAAAAATTATGTGTTCAAAATAAAGCACAAGGGTCTATGCGGAATTCGCAAATTTTCAGTTTATTACTGCGAAAATAGAAAAATATTTTTTCTATTTTCTATTTTTTATGCAAACGCATTGTAAGCAGAATTAATAATAGTCATTGTATTATATAGCAATTGTATACCACAATTATCGTGTAAGATTAATAAAAGGAATAATAAAAATTAATTACACTACGTATTTATAAATAACCAAAAAATATGGAATGCAATATGGTATATCGAGTAAAATTTCAGCGCTCGAGGATTTGTAGTTAATTCGGGATTGGCGTATTTAATGAGATTCAAAAATTTATTTAATAAAAATTATTAATGTGTTATATCAAAAATCATTAATAAGGATCGATAACGAGAGTTGTAAATTATCGTTAATTATTGCAGCCACTTGTTCGTACGATGCTAATTTCTGTTTTATTTCGCATTAATATTATGTGCGGATTTTCTGTGTACCAACGCGACGCGGCCTTTCTCGGCCGACGGCGTCGAAATCCCCGGCGTCGTTTCCGGCAAAGCCGTATAATTACATTATCTGTATTTTCGACCGTATAATAGGCTTCAGTGGGGAATTCCGGTTTTCGCGTCCCGACAAGGTATTACATCGATTATTGGATATTGCGAGCCGACTCGACGACCAAACGCCGAGCTCATTTTGATTGCACCACACCGAACTTAGGACTAAATCCTTTTACAGCTCGCCGCTTTTTGCACCTGCGACTGTGCCTAATAACACACTCGCCAATGGTTTTACTAAATCCAACTGAGTTTTTACAGGATATTTCTCACGTTTTCCATCGCGCATGAGATTAAATAAAAGATGTCCGAACAAGTTGCTTTATTTTATACTGCATTTGCATTGCATGTTATTAAAGAGAAAGAAAGAAAGTTTGATACCGAATGAAAAAAAAGAAGAGAACGCGGATTAAAAATTTTGAATACCGGAATGGAACAGGATGTAGACAAGCCGCTCTGTCAAAAGAGATGACAAACGCTCGTGTCGCGAACAACGTAAAGTGAATAATTCCCAGCAAGTTCAAAGCGCGCCGCGCGAATCGTGGCGGCGACAGGGCGATGGACGAATTGAAAATGCAAATACACCCGCATAGGCGAAGGGAAAGAGGTTGGCCACGGCGGCTAACGCCGATGAAACCGCCGTCATCTCCGACGGGCGAATATCCACGGGATCGGACCATTGGCAACAGGATGCGCGGGATATGCCGACATGTACGGATAGATAAATGGTGTGCGATGAGTGATGGAACGATCGTTTTCGTTTCGGGAAGCTCTTGTCGAAACTGTCGGATTTAAGGCGAGGATACACTTGCTATCTCGCGCCCTCGCTATTTGGATATCATGCTGTCAAGTTTAAAAGGAATTTTTCTCTCTCTCTCTCTCTCTCTCTCTCATATTCTTTTTGTAAAATAAAAATTATTTTTTACAAATTGCGCATGTCATGCATATTTACGGATTATCTCTTAATTTTTTATTTGCATATTGATTATTAATATTAAATCATCAATAGAAAACATATAAAGATGCTAAATATGGCGAGATAGAGCAGAGATTCTATTGGACCATAAAAAGTTGTCTCAATGCGGAATGCCTCCGGTGCAGAATCACCGACGTATTCGACGACCGCAGAGGAAATTCTTCGCGTTTTCCGACGGAATCGTGCGCACGTGCGGAACGCGACAGTTTGTGTGAAAACGTATGGGTAGATCGAATTTCGAGTCGACTAGATCGCATGCTAAAACTGAAACTGTCGATGTTTCCACCGAAAGATTAATATATAATACTATTATATTATGAATATACATTCGTCCCTCGTTCTCTCTCTCTCTCTCTCTCTCTCTCTCTCTCTCGTTCTTATTTTCTTTCTCTCCATCATGTGAGATTGCAGTTGGTAGTAGAGGACAGTTAGTTACATTGCTTGATTATATCAAATGAACTGATACGTCTCCATTGTAAAAGCCGCGTGTGTATCGAGCTTGTGTCGCGCTCAATAAACGTGAATCACGGACAAAATTCCACCGGCTCGAAGGCTGGCGATATTGTTCATCGAGCGAAGCGAAAAGCGAAAAGCTCGTTAAAATGCTTCCAGCGAAGTTACGAGCTTACGAGTTGAACTTACGATCTGGAAGTTGATAAGTTAAAATTATGAGCTGTGCGTTAACGAGTTAATGCTTGAAAACTAAGGAATTAAAATTTTGAGCCATGAAGGTATAGTATTTTGATACACATATTGATGTTTATTTTCTTTTCTTGTGCAACGTGAGTTTGAAGCGTCTTACGTGACGTATTATAATAACGTAACGTGTTTGCATTATAATTAAAGACGTATGACCAATTGCAACAATAGTATTATATATCGGTAAATTAATTAAATTGCGTAATTAAATTAAATTATGTATCTCTTCTATAATGGCATGTCTTTTTAAGGGCGCATCGTATTACGCAGGTTCGTTAAATCGTACCTGCAACGTAATATGCAATCGAGTTGCAGGGAGCGGCGATAAACTGTGGCGGATGCAGATGTTTGGGACACGTGCGACAAAAAAAGAGCTATCGAATTTAGCTCATCGGCACCGCGGGCGCGGTAAAGCGAGGCGAGAGTAATTAATTTAAATCAAATGAAACGTTACATGTGTATGTTGGATGTAGGCGGGAGGGTTCTCGATGGGTCGCAGTCGAGATAAATTAAATCAAAATGATATTGTAGTATTACAGTATTATCAAAAGATCCATAATTATCGAAATTACGCACTGAGGTGGCGGTAATTATTGTTTTGTTACACGTCCACGAAGTATCATGCTAATTGGCGAATTTAGCGTAACTGCTATACGATCCGCTACGCGAATTTGCCGCGGCTATCGTTCTGTTAGCCACACAAATATTGACAAACATCGCATATGTTACATTTCCTATATCCTGTATGATATGCAAAGCGTCCACAAAAAGGAAAATTTGAAATAAGATATTGGCCAGAATGTCAATTTACTTCTACATTATAATCTTTTGTGTATGTATTTAATGACAACAACGTTATATATGTATAGAAAGAGAGATAAATTATGTTTTAGATAGGTTAAAAGTAAATTTCGTTATTTCGTATGTAAATTTAATGAGACGTTGCACTCAATTATGTATAACGTTTTAAAAAGAGAGAAAGAAAGTTACTATAAATCTTTTCTCTTGCATTTAATCTCTTATCAGTGATAGATTGATGTCTAGTTAATACCGTCGTTTCCATAATGTGATCCATTATAAAAAATGCTCGCAAGGACCGACGATCAGCTGCAGAGCAGACTATTTATACGCGGTGATTTGAGGTGAGATCGATGCTCTGTGACGTCCGCGATGCTCGAACGTCGAAAGTTCAAAAGCCGATTCTTCAAAGGGATCCAAATATAAACGGTCTTTCATTGTCGTGGAGAATATATGCGATGTTCCGAAAAAAAATGGCAGCGAGGACGATCTTACGACTTTTTCGTGTAAGAAAAAGTACCCTGATAGGCGGAGAGTAAGCCCGTTACATGTCCCCAGCGGTAAAACCTAAGGAGATTTCTGGTAACCAGTTTGACCTCGTTTGGTAACCAGTGATCGCTGCATTATGAGCAAGCACCGCGTATCCAGTCTTGTAAACGCGTTCTTTCTCTCCTCTCTCTCTCTCTCTCTCTCTCTCGCTCGTTCGCTGAAACCGTCGTTGCTACGCCGAAATTGAACCGTAACGAATTTCGTCGTCGGTGAACGGGATCGACCATGATATACCTTTCGCAACCATCCAACCATCCATCCATCTATCCATCCATCCATCCATTCATCTATTCGATGAAGCTTATACGCTTCCAGAGTGGTGGCACTTTCCAGACGGATTCCTCGCCGCTGCCAGAAAACTCGCTCGCTCTTTATACGTAAATCAGGAGACGGCACTATCGTCCGCACTCGCGAAGATGAAGAGAAATTTCGCGGAAAAATAAATCGTCTCTCGAGATGATAAACTCGGCGACTCGCACTTCAGTGGGGAAGCATCTCATGTAATTACGCGAACTGGAATGCGTGGATCTTTTTCATGGGTGATGTCTAGAGAGATTTATAGTCAGATAATAATAATAAATAAAAACAAAAGAATAAATCTCAATCTTGAGTTAACACGATTGCTAAACAACTATGCTTTATAGCACAAAATTATTTTTGTTTTTACATAATTTTAAAATTTATGGTTAATAGATTTAATTATAAAAGATTGTTAACATACAAACACGTATAATAGTAGCTATTTATATTGTATATCGTTGCGTTTAAAAAGACACACAAAATTAATGACAAACAATGCATGAATCGACGGTAATAAAATATTCATAGCCGCGTTTATTACAACATTCGATTATTACAACAAGTCTTTTATTTGAAGTAAGGAAAATAAATTGTACAAATAAGACATGTATATTATTATAATTTTGCTTATGTAATTCCTGCAAATACTCATACTTCAAATTTGATAAAACGCAATTAAAAATCATAGAATTGCATCGCCAGTCCATGAAGTCCATATAATTGGAGAATTTCGTGAAGAATATGCAAAAAGCGAGAAGAAGTCACGAGAGGAAGCGACGGAATAAAATATCTGTCAACGTTGATTGCCAGGATATAATAAACGTAAAAGTCGAGACATTTTTCGCTCTTGCGAAACGCTATCTCGACAAGTATTTTCCTGTATTAAATTCGCGTCTACTTATCATTGTTCTTCCTCTCAATTAAATAAAACTCTTCGGAAACATTTTGCGACTGTTACCATGTTAATATCGATGAAGTCCAATTAGCAGGTCTGATAATTCTGAAGGAAAAGTACAAAGGTAGACACACTTATGCTAATTACGCTTTGAACGAACAAAAAAAAATTAACCGCGTTACTTCTAAATGAAGTAACGGATTAAGTGTCGGCATCTTCTTTTCCAGCGAGCGCTTTCGTATTTATAGTAAGAAATGAGCGATACAATTATAAATAAAATACCGAAATAGATCATCGATTCTAAAATAAATTGCACAAACAAGATTCGTTTAAGTAACTGAGGATGAATGTGAGGAAACGCACATTTTCGTAGGACTCGCGAAAGGTTAAGTATTATCGTCGGTGAGTACCTCTCGTATCTCGAAAGGACCGTCTGGTAGAGCTGTTGCTTGCAACTCCTTCGAAGGACACCCATGGGACTTATTCTCACGGAAACATGACTCACGGAATGTTTGCTTGAATCGCTATCATCCGACATGACGAGATCTTCTCAAAGGAAAAAGATAAGATCAGCATTCAGATAGAAACAACACGACCGCGAAACACGATGCAAGTCAGAATGTCAAGAGGCCTTGTTTCGACGTTGTCATGGAGAACTATTTCCTAACAATGTTTTACTACGTTTTAATTGGTATATAAGATTAAACACATTAGTTGCCCTCTGGAAACCCAAGATTTAACTTTTTAAACATAAATCAGCTGATTAAATGTATTTAATATTATTTATCTAATTTGACTAGAAATATTTTACTCAATGCCTAACATTTAAATAATACTAAATACGTCGTTTTATTATGCATAAAAATTTATGAATTATAATAAAGAGGAGAGCTTGCCGTATCTAAAAAAAAGACCGTAAAATTCTAAAACTGGTAAAAAGGATTCACAGAGCTTCGCTACTCCAAAGCGCTTATTTTTAATAACGTGGCAACGGATAAAGCGCGCTTTTTATGCAATTGCGCGCAGGTAAAAAGAAACGACACCGCCGAGGGCGCCGAGGGCGGAAAGGAGCTTTTCGAAATAGCCGGCGGCTGTAACGCCGCGCCGGCGGCGTGACACAGGGTGGCTTACAACGCGGGTGGCTTTACTCGTTCGTCGTCGTGCCGGCGGCGACAAGGAGGGTAGTCTCTCCCGGAGAATCGATAATCGAAAGAAGAAGCGTGTATACGCGACGAGTCAACGTGATACCGCCACGTGAATCATCGTCGAATTTAAGAGCGCGTCCGTTCTCTCAAAGCGCGCATAATTGACGATGCAACGCGATGCACCTCTATATCCGCACGGTGTGCGCATAACGAAGGGGAGTCCTTTGTGCCGCGTGAGCGGCACGTTTCGCTCCGCACGTAATTAACTCTTTACAACGGAGAAATTACAGAGCGACATCGCGGGGAAGGCGACTTCGTGCGACGCACAACGTGACCGGCGTACATTAAAGATTCCACTATCTCGCCCGTAAACACTGAAAGTTAACTGTTCGACATTACTGTCTATGATACGTTTTCAATAATGTAAAAAAAAAAGTATCACATTGAAGAGAAATATTAATATTGTAATAAGTAAATTAAAGTTGGATCAGCGTTCACAAATTAAATATACGTTAAATTAAAATAACTTTAAATTAAAAGTCTCTTAATATTAAAATTTAGAATAATTAACGGAATATAAAGCTTAATATTATTAAGCTCCATAGTTAATTATATTAAATTTAAATATGCCATTTTTTTTTACAAAACAGAATTACTAAATTATTAGCAATTTATTAAATTTTCGAAATATAATTATTTTCGTGGAGTATTGCTTAATTTAATTTGAAATGAATGATCCACGTGTATTATTAAAGCAAGATAATTATCGATCATTCTTACAAACGATAATGTTTAAACCATAAACGTGACGTACTGTCTTCAGAGAATCTATTAATCCTTCAATAAAAATGATTTTACAATCCGCTACGCACTTATCCGCGTATGATTGTCGCTAAAGTTAAAATAGTTAAATAGAGTTAAATAGATTATTCTTCTCACTCGCAGTTTGCCACGCTTAATTCCTCCGAGGGAAAAAGTAAATACACGAAAATCGAGTTACCGTTGAATTCGATTTTCAAGTTGCGGAACGGCAGAACATTTTGACACCTCCGTCATTCGGACAAGACTCGAGGGGTTTTCCTTCTCATTGGGGATCGTTTAAAGTCCAACCCCAACGTGTAAATCGTTCCACGCCGTGTAACAAGGGCGGGATGACGCGGGCGCTAGCTCTGGTCACTCCATGTGTAAACACAACGGAGGACGGGAGGTGACTGGGCGAGAATTTGTGGATGAAAGCATCGGCAGAGAGAGAGAGAGAGAGAGAGAGAGAGAGAGTGTGTGTGTGTGTGTGTGTGTGTGTGTGTGTGTGCGTGTGTGTGTGTGTGTCGCGTGAGCGCGTATATGTGTTCAAACTTGTTTAATTGTATAAGTGTATTCCAAAACGTTCAACTTCGTTGCCGATATGTCGGCCCAAATGAGTGTACAGCACCGTTCGAGCACGGTGATCAACGAGACACCGATCCTTGGCCTACCGCCAAAATCATGGATATTAAGTTAGTACTAGCGATTTACTCGAATTCAACGAGAATTCGCCGCGTTACCGCCGTCTGGAATTTGATCGGCCTTTCGCGAACGTGAGCCGCAAATTGAACCTTCACTTTACATCCCAGGAGGCATTAACCCTAGCGTTACCGAGGGATCCGAGCACTTAGTATCTACTGATATCACGTCTATATCTGATTTCATTATCCTATTGCAAAAATAAGACTTTCATGAAGTAATAAAATTATGAAATAATAATTCTGTAATAATCTAACGATATATATTTCTAAATGTATATAATAGTAAGAATCAGAAAGAGAGAAAAATAGTACTTTATATAATCTTCAATAATAAATGTGAGTAATATATATTGATTTGCTATAATTTAAGAAAAAAAGTCTAAATAATTAACAAAAGTTGCCAAGTGTCCTAAAACTAACTATGTATTAATATCTATCAAGCCAATGTTTAATATATGCCCGGGAAATAATATGATAAATTTAAGACAATTATTAGTGGAGCTGTTGTTGTTGCAGTGGCGTATAAGAGATTAAAACGGCCGAAGCAAGGTATCGGACATGTAAGACGCTATCAATCAGGACACGATGGACGATATATAGAGGAAGTGATGGACGAACGAGGGACCTTCTTCGACCTCCTGTGTGTTTCCTTCCGTCCGCTGGAAACGCATCAGTGTCAGTTTCGAGGAAGACCATCCTTTCGCGTCAGACGACGTATCGATAGACCGTCGCCCGCGATGTATCGCAATTTTACACCGTAATTTTGCCTTGCCACACATACTCTTTTTCTCTCTTTTATATAAATTACTTTGTATTATATTCCACAATGTGTCCTAGATATTTCATGCTCGCCTTCATCCATCTCTGGGGATTTTCCGACAATTCAAGATTTTTTCTCAGCGAAGATCGAACATCATGATTCCCGCCATCTTTTAATACGTTCGATTTTTATGTATAATTTAATTAAACTTGAATTGAAATTCTGCATTAAGATTAAATAAAGAATAAAAGTCTTAATTATAAGAGAAAAATTTAAAAAAAATTCTTTACATTATGCTTCCTGTTTCATGTTATTGATATTTTATTAATGATATTTCATTACTGTCAATTAATCTGAAAATATCTATGTTTAAAAATGCGAAAGGATGTTAAAAACGTATTCGTTCTTATTACGGCCAGATTGCGACAGCTAGTAGCCACAATCTTCGATCCAGAATCGACTTCGAGATTGTTTGTACTATTCCCGCGACAGCAGCTGCCTCCGAATACATCCCCATGGAATTTCACGTAGAGAAATAAGATGTTATTTCTTGGCCAAGCGATTTTTCGCGAGACATCGTCGTCTCGTGCGACTCAGGTCAACGAAAGTTCCTAATTTTTATTGCGGTACAGGACCCTCGTCAAGGCGGTATAAGGTTCATACATTGCTCCCCAAGGCACCCCTTCCTCCTATCCCCCCCCCCGAACTGCCTTAGAAGTCCGCAAATAACAAGCAAGTCTGCTGTATCACGAACGTCGCTCGTCTCGCAAGACGTCGAGCTGCACTACTGACCGCTTGGAAAAAGAAGTGTCAGACGAGCAACAAACGCGGGCACCGACATTGTTTTGTTCCTCGATTCATACCGTTATGGAACTTGTGATTAATATTCTCCAAAGATATTAATTATTTAATAACAAAAGTCATTAAATAAAAATAACAATTTTTAAATTAACTCTGCAATGAAGAATTTACAGTACGTATCATTCTTTTTCGTGACAAAGACATTAATTAAAAAGTGTTTAGCATTAAGCTCAAATTATGTTTAATTCAATAATTTTTGCATATTCTCTATATTACCTTCGTGCAGCGATTAATTGCATTGATAATTTTTTTATTTACTTGTTTTATTTACTTTGAAACTGATGTTTAGAATCTCGTCGCTTTTTCTGGCGAACGATGTACACTTGTACGGAACATTGCAACGGCAATGCAACCACATTTACAGGCAAGTACGCCCTTAATTTCCGCAACGATTCACCGCTACGTTTCTCGCCGCAGTCATTCCCATGAACGACGTCTTTTGTTCTCCCATTGCAAAGTGCCGCGATAACGCTTATCGAACAACACAGGTGTTCCTGAACGAGCGAAGACGATGCAAGCTCTTTCGATTTAAATTGAGCTCTCGATGTTCACGACTTAACGCGTGTCGCGATTTAACTTGTAAATCTGTTTTGTCCAACTTCGTAAAGTGCAATTTGTTATTAATCCATTTAAAATTATTTAAATTGATTTTTTGAAAAAACGAGCTATTATCTCGCAATTTGCCGAATATGATTTTTAGCTTACTAGTGATAGTGGACGAAATTTCTTGTTATTATATGAATAAAATATGAAAATCATTTTTTGCTATTTTTTTTGCCTCTAAAACTAATTTTTTTGCTTTAGTTTTCAAAAAGTTACGAAAGGCTCGATAGCTTAATATTAAGTAACTTTTTAAAAAGTGAAGCAAAAAATTTATTTTTAAAAGCAAAAAAAAGCAAAATATTAGTAAATAATTTTTATGTCTTATTGATTACTCTCGCAATACGAAGTAAGCCAAGAGAAAAAACCAACCAGCATCTCGGAAAAGAGACAACAATACTTCGAGACTTTCGAGTATCGATTTAACACCTTTATCAATTTAACGCTTTTTTTAAGAGTGAAAAATAACATTGTTTTAATAGATAAATAGTTGTAAATAGTTATTATATAATGAATGATTTAAATTGATATCTAGAAATATAACAATGTCACAAGCCTAAACTCGCGCAATTTCAAGAGCCAGCCGCGGCAAAAGAAATATGGAAATCATCATGTGCGTCGACGAGGCTTCTATAGAGATGCAAATCTTTCGACAAGTTTTCCATAGTGGCTCTGATGACTTTTCAATGGCTTGCAACCTGTCGTTGTTTTCTCATGGCTGCAGCACTTAGATGAACCATGATTTCCCTTCGTGACAAACTTGTTCAACTCGCAGAAACTTACGAAGCTACAGACATATTCAATTATTTCGGAACTCGCATATATCCGCGCATTTCCTATGACACTTTGTATTATTCAATGGAAGACAATTTGCATGCCAGTACGATAAGTATCGAAACGTTCAAGTATAATCTTAATAACCGGCAATTAGTAGGCAAAATTTTATTATTTTTACTTATTTTCTTTTTTCTTTACTTTTATATTCAGGATACTAAAATAATTAATCTGTTATCTGCCAATGACAATTTCTTCTTTTTTATTTTCTTTAATCTGTCATTACCAGTTCTAAGAGAATTTTAGATAAATTGCCCATCTAAACTATCTAACGCTATTTCATATTATTATGCGTATCGGAAAATCGGATGTGACGGATGGTGCTAGACAATGGATGTTTGATTGATATTGCGGCCGTGACTTCGCGCCAAGTTCGGTGGTTTCGAAACCCGACGCGATGTCATATTCGTTATTCGTCGCTGCATCGTATTCCGACCACGTTCCACCGCCGATCAGGACCGTACTCCTTCTCTTTTGTCGTTTTTCTAAACACGACATTCTCTTTTCTTTTATCGTTTATCTCACTCTCATTTTCTTCCTTCCTTTCTCTCTCTTTCTCTCAACCCCCTACGGAAAGTATTCCCTACGCGTACAAAGAGCAACTTAATGATAATGACACTATATATAACTGTATCTGTTCATAAGAAACACAAATTGCTATTTGTGAACAACGTAATGTGTGTACTATTGCATATTTAAATTCAATGAAGTTAATGATAGAACAAATGATAAACTCTCGATTTTGTCCTATTTTTATATTAACATTATTTTCATTACGATATATTCAAATGAGATATATATTTAATATACATATAGTTCAGAATAAATATCTTGGTAGAAATAATATCGTTCAGAATAAATATCTTGGTACAAAAATGTAATCAAGCATAATATCTCACGTATTCAGAAGAGACGCAGCTCGATGATTGGGATTGCAAAGAAGTTACGGCTACCAAAGGCACAAAGAGGAATGTGGAAGTATATATACAAATATTATATCATATTTTTTAAAAGTTTTTCTTTCTTTATTTTGTTTCGTCGTATTGATCGAAAGAATTTTCTGTTACGCGCCCGCAGATGGAACTCGCGTGCCAACGCTACTTATGCTTACACTGCGGTACAGCGAGTACATCGCGCTACACAAAGAAAGTTGCGGCGGACAACAGACGTTTCTCCTTTCCCGCCGGATTTTTATTTCGTAGGCTGAATTAAGCTAAGTAATGGCGACACGGACACCCCTCGGAGAGAGCGCGTCGTCTGTATGATTAAATTAGCGTGTTCGCATCGACGCTCTCGCAGCTACGACGTTTCGAGCTGTCGGATTCGTGATAAGATAATTTGAAGACTTGTATTCAACGGTGAAGCAGATATTTTCCACGTGGATTACGGAATTTAGAGTATATCGCATTTTCGTGCAGACTGTTGCGAACATCGTAAATCATAACTTTAATACCAAACTTTTCGACTTTTCCCCCAATTATAATCAAGAATTTTTGATTTATAAGCGAGTTGTATATCATTTAAACTTATGAAATTTCTGTTATATATCTGTCGTAGATATTTATATTATTTTATTTCTAATTTTAGAAAAATGTGCATACCTTTTCTGAAGGAAATAATATAACTTTGTGTTTAAATAAAAATTTTTTAAAGACACGTTATCTAATATTAATCATTTTTGTTTAAATAAAATTCTATTTATATAATATTTACATTTTTGTTTATTAAAGTATGTGTTAATCTGAGGAAATCGTCTAGATATATTTCTTCTCTCTTGCGGGGAAATTTACTTAGAAAATTCCAACCTTATGTGACTCGGCGACGGCCAACGAACTCATCTGCTTTTATTGCAACAAAACTTTACTTTCTTCCCGTCTCCAAAGCATAATAGTAAAAATCTCTTGGCGTGGATTGCCTACTGGGTAGAGAAAAAAAAAAGAGAATTGATGCACCCCTGGCACCGCGCCAGGAAGGGTCGTGCGATTATCAGAGAAAGAGAGAGAGAGAGAGAGAGAGAGAGAGAGAGAGAGAGAGAGAGAAAGAGAGAGAGAAGGAGCAAGATGGCATGAAAGAGAAAGAAAGGAGAATGTCACGATTCTTTCTTGTACAACAGCCGCTTATAAAACCGCAGTTTTCACAGCGCGCGAATTTTTTGCCGCGGGGTTAATAGCGAAGAAAAATGACGAACGGCCAATATGCTGACGACTGCAATTGCTTTCCATAAAGCCACCAATAATCGTACTCCCGATGAATGACGGAACTCTCCAAGAGTGACGAGTGCATTTACACAAAACGATCCTTCAGAAAACAATCGTATTTCTCGCAACGTGTCCGTCGCAATATATGCATTAAAGACGACGTTATTTCATAAAGAAATATCAATAACTTTGTTAGGGCAATATACATGAAAAAGAGTAATAGATAAAAAAAAAGCTGATTAGAGAAATTATTCTAAACACAAAACGTAAGAAGCTAACGGTGCGCGCGAAAAAAATCTCACGCCGCAACTTCTTTCGCTTGTCGTACACAGGCTCAGCATCTCTCCCGTGTCTTTTCCTTCTCGCGCCGAGCCATCACCCTTGTCTCGTTTTTGTGCGAGCCCTCAAGTCACCGGGGACCAACTTTCCACGCTCTCTTACTTTCTTTCAAGACGCAAGAAGAGAGAGACGGCATTGTGTTAGTTCTCTTTTCTTAGATTTCGGGAGAGATCGTGATCTCTCGAGAGAATGGAGAGAGAGAGAACGTGAGAGAGAGAGAGAGAAAGAGAAAAACAAAGGAAGTCAGAGACAGTCCGGAATGATGGCAGGCCGGGATGGGCAAGGGAAAGCCTACAGAGGACAGAGCGAGAAACAGGGAGAGTAGGAGAAAAGCTGCTCCGGAGAGAGGCTAGTTCCGCGCGAATGGAATACGGATCAATATCAGGAACCGAGGAGACCTCGCTCTGCCTGTTCGGTCCAACTGCTTCGGCCTTCGGAGATCTCGTCTTGTCTTGTACTTTTGACGAGAGCGCGTGAGAAGAGATCTTCCTATCCCTTAACACCGGGAAATTTAATAGAGACGACAACCGGAAGGAAACGGAACGGAAGCGCGTTATTCCCGACACGGGCTCGCCGTTGTGCCTTTCTGTAGATAACGGTGAAAAGAGATCCCGATCGTTTTTAAATCCTTGAGAGAGAACTTGATGTTATAATTTTGTTTGGAAATCTTCAGCTCCACTTCTCATTTATAATTTTCTTATTAATTTATCCTCTTTTTAAAATTATTACGATTTTTATATAAGTATTAATCACTGAAACACTTAAAATGTTAACAATTTGAAAATTATGAGGAAGCATCCTATCTAATGTAATTATCCCGGAACAAAAGCACCTGGAAATTTGACAGAAAAGACTTCATTACGCAAGTCTAGCGGATCCTATTCTGCGTGATAAAAATAATGATTAAACAATTTGCGAGCCTGATACGCGGACGTGCGCGAGAATGCACAAAAGCGCTCATTAGAAAATCCGTACATCGTTCCGGCGTGAAGACAAAGTACCGGCAGGGATAAAAAAGATTATTGCTGGTTTTTTTTCAATGTGACTCCGGCTTCCCTCGTTTCTCGGCCGTACAAGAAGCAACTTTTTCCACTGTCTTAAGTTTCGAGTAGCTTCCCCAACCCGTTCGAGGTTCTTTGCAGCTGCGTGCAAGCTCGGCGGCGTTGCACGGCTACAATAGTCCGAAATCGTCATCGAGTCCCCGTAAGTCTTACGACATCGTTTTTTTCTTTTGTTTGCCGTAATGTTTCTTTTAATTATCCTTAATAATGAGATTGCGTTCTCACCGTCTAGCAGGACATTTTCAACTTTCTTATTAAAATGTTGTATAATCGCGCAGATTACCGACGTGCTTATGAATAATTAAATGGAATCTTTCTGATTCTCAAGATAAGACTCTCATTTCATTATACATAATGAATATTCAGTCATTCATAAATGATTAGCACTATTAATTTCCGTCAATCGTCTTATAAGTTCTATGTCTATGTTTTAATTTTAATAATTTTAACAATCAGTCCATACGTATGAGATACAAAGTCAATTAGATTATTGAAAAACCTAATGAAAATCGTATTGCATGTAATTACCGATTTAAAAACGGCATAAAGACATTGCAATCGTAATGTAAGAGAGATTTTATGATGCTTATATGTGCACGTAATCTAAATGCGTAACTACTTTGAATGGAGTTGTTTACAACGCACGACCATCCGCGGTGTTTACATCGATCTCACATGAGGTGCATTAGCTACTCGAAGTGTACTTAGGCACACGCAAATAGCCGGTCGGAATAGGGTTTAAATGACCGGACAGTTAATTATCGTTTTAATTATAACTCGCGCTGGCCGCTCCTCTTTGTATCTGCTTAAACTCGATCTATGTAAATACCTAGTGTAGATACCTAATGTCAGTAATGTTTCTCAACGTTATCAACTTTATATATTCCGATGTGACTTGAAAAGTTCCGTATAAACAGATGCAGAAATAATAAATCGCTACAATTTGGCAGGAACGCGGTGATAAATTCCCAAGTTACCCCAATTCTCTCAGCCTTGGATCCTTTGCCAAAATAAAAATTATCGAACCATAAATGATTGTTACTATCTTCGATGTGCAGAGTGAATAGCAATTTTATTCCAAAATGTAGTACGCGATATTTTGAAAATATTAGTTGAGTCGTATATTAGTGAGCATTATCAAAAAAGTTTACAATAGTCGTGACAAAATTAACTGTCGTTAATATATTTTACATTCACTTTAAAGTTGCAATATTTTATTTTAATAATTCGAAATCATGTTAAAGTGTTTCTTTATCATTCTACTGTGACTTTTCATTTACATTCCTGGATAAAAAGGAATTATCATGTTGTTCTCTACCACTGATGTAATCCGCGCACAAGACAAAGTAAACGTATGCACTTTGATCGTGTGTAAACGGTCCCGATAATATAATCGGCGGCTTAAAGCCAACGCAAGAGGCGTATCGATACACAGAGCTGAAGTATTCATGGTATTTCGACGCCTCGTGCGTTTCCCCAGGTAGCTATCCACGTTAACCGCACGCATACACATCCAAACATACTCACGTGCAAACATATAAGCAACATATACTCAATGACAGTCATTTGAACCGGTGAATGAATAATAAAAGATATCTTCTGAAAAATGCATTCTGAATTGACGACTAAAAATTATTTCTTTCCTTCTGGAATACTTAAAAATCGTAATTAAAATGAAAAGCAAAAAATTAATTTTGTCGTCATTGTGGTCGGATGGAACATAAAGAAACTGATTGGTAACTGTATCATCTCGCAAATCTAGTTTTCAATCTTTTTTTATAATTTATAATATTTCGAATATTTGAAAAATATAAAAATTCATAACATTTGCAATATTTTTTTTATCCTGTTATAATATTGATACGATAAATTAACACATTAATTTTTCATTATATTGCTGAATCAATACATTAATTTTTCAATTATTTTTAATAAATAATATTCTCGATGTACGATGTACAATTAATTTTCCATATGGTAGTTTCGTGTATAAAAATTTGTATCACAACACAAATAAAATTTATCTATTTATAACCAGTGTTTTGTTTAATCAATATCATGTGTGTTTTGTCCAATTTTACAAAATAAACTTTTAATCTTTTATTATAAAAAAAGTTCAACAACTAGATTGTGACAAATTGCATTCAATTCAATAATTCTTAACACGTTGATATTGATATGATTGATATTTTTATTTTCTAATATGTTCTCGCTTTACAGATATTAGTTTAAATATTAGTTTAGTGATGGTCCAGGTATTTCAGATTTAACAATCACGATCAAATTCGGTGTATACGTAAACATCCGTTATAATTGATGATTGAAGAGAGTCAAATCAATTAATTTCTCAGTCTGTTAATAGAAATTCGAAGACTGAACGTTCCGCGGAACCGCAATTAATAACGTCAAGTTGAGCGGATGAAACACGTGTAGATATCAAGCGGCACAATATTGAAATCGGAAGAAAAACAGGGCATAAAGTCTACCGTCTGGCTATCTGTAAAGAAAATGGAAGGTTTGAGATACCCGCGCTCCAGTTATCGCCCGACGGTTATCAGGTCCACCGGCGGAAACTGGGAAGTTTTCAGGGCGCCTTTTGCACGCGATGGTGCCGTTAAGCCGCGGTCGCTCCTGTCCCACCGTCACCGCCGTACGACTACAATCCCCGTGCTTCCTGTATCCGCTCTAGCACATGCAACACCCCCGCGTAGATCTGCAATCGTAACAGCTCTACGTGTGTGTCTATAACGGTCCTATATTGGCGTCGAGTAGCGACCGAGCGAGGGCAATCTCGCTATTGATTGCACCTTGCATCCTACCCGAACGATCCCCACGTCGCCTCGCCACCCACCCACCGTCCCAACCTATTTCACCCTGCCGCCACTCCACCCCGGCCACCCCAATTCCATCGTCCTGGTCCCTTTCAATCCGCCACCAGCATCCCGCCACGGCCGCCCCCTCTCTCCCTCCCACCCTCCAACCCACCCATCCGCCAGCCTTTCCTCTCCTGCCACAGTGTCCTTCGCCCCTCTTCTCACGACCCCTCTCGAAATAACGGTGCCTATTTTTGGTAGGACATCGCAACGGCCTGGGCTAGCTCTCGCTCGTCGCGATCCTCTCTCTTCGACATCAATCTTGTTAATTAATTCGTCTCTATTAGAATATATCTTAGTAACTCCCGGTATCAGAGTTGCGGTTGCATCACGACGCTCGAGCATTTCGAACTCCCGCGTGCTCTCGCGAACTTTCCTTCGGGCATTGATACACACGAAGAAGGAACTTCGGCCGGATAACAGAGATAGAAACACGGACGTTTCAAGTCTTGTTCATTTAGATATAAAATATTAATGAAAAATTAATAGTTACAAGTTTGTAATTACAAGCTTCGTTGCATAAATAGTAGTACTGTTCTCAAATATTGACCAGTTTCGATAACAACTTTTCATTAAATAAAATTTATAAATCACAATTTATAAATTATAATATTATAATACTTCCCAATTGTTTCCATGTTAAATCAATAAAGTTTTTCTTGTCAAAAAATCTATTCAAGTACTTAACAAATCAGTAATGAGACTATTTATATGTGCATTATCATAGAAAGATATGATAAATTTTTAATGTCGTTTCGTCGTCATTATTTTGTTTTTTATAAAGGAACATGTGCACCGTATCTTAGACTCGAGAAGTGTCCGAAATCCGCCGCTGGATACGTTGTCACTAGACTGCTTTAAGCTCGGGGGTCGTTAGAGTCGTTCCCGAGAGTCCTTGGAACTTGTCGCTGAAGTCGAAGAAAAGGGCTGTTCTTGTGCGCGTATACAGACACTCTTTCTCATGGTAAAAACTTTTTCCTTTCACGTATGATAAATATACCTGTCATGAAAAGCTGTACAGCGCTTATACGAAGTCTGCCCACGATAAGGCGTGTTATGTCGCTTGCGTGATGTGGTATCAGCACAAAACGATAATCAAGCGAATGTAATCTCTTCATGATGTAATCTCTTCGGCGAGAGATGATCGCGATGGATCCTACATTGCGAAAAGATACTATTTTCCGCGCATAACTGCAAACTATCTCTCCATAAGACTCCCAACGAAAGCTCTCTATTGCAGTTAGATTTAGAGTTGGATTTCAGTGATATCGAATTTCCAGAAATAATGTCCGATTCGTAAAATATAAATGTGAATTGTTACAACGTTTATGTAATTTGGGCGTTTATATGTGCGAATTCTGATAATAATAGCCGTGGCTGATTACCTTCATTTATCCGCCCGACTGCGTTTGACGTTACGTCGAATTAAACGAAATCATATAATTTCATTATGAGTATAGCGTTCGATTCGCTCTGTATTGTTCGATTCGATCCGTAGTTCCCCTTCAGGCTCTTGAAACGACATTGTCCTCTCCTTGTCTTTCGCAGGGATCGATACTCTCGTCCTTCCCCTTGTCGGGGATAGGGACTGAAGGGAAAGGGAAGGGCCTTAATGTCTTGCTTACCTTCGGACTGATAAGGATAGCGGCCTTCTATCCACAACATTAGCGCCGGGAAGGTATATTCAAAGTCGTGCGGCCCGATACGATATCTCGGAATTTCGTTCAATTCCATTACCGATCTGTGATCGAGCCCGCTCTCTATCTCGATGCCGAGCGCCTAATTTGATCTGCATTATGAGATCCCCGACGGAAATGCGGTAATTTACAAAATCGATCCATTAACCGGATCCCTTACAAATTATCTCCCGCGCGATCGCGCCCTTCTCTCTTTCTGAAGACATTTCAATTGAACACGATCTGTATTGTCAGTTCTTCAGTACTTAATAGTAATTAATATCGAATTATTAAATAATTCAATTATAAAATCTATAGATTAAGATTCTGTGCAGCATCACTCACAATTAACAGATAATAATATTTTGTTGTTTATTGAAAGTTTACTTGTAGTTAATTTACGAAATTATTTACAAAATATTTTACAAAAGTTTTTCACCTTATTTAATAGCCAAAGATTTCAGTGACATATTTATGAAGAAAATGAAAATAATATTAAAAATTGAACAAACATTTAAATTAATATTAAAAATTTCTCGATAAATTTTGCTACGTAAAACATATTTATAAACCGACTAGAAATATACGTATCTAATATAAAAAGTAATGCTGCTTATTGGTTACAAGTGTAATGATGATCGCCCTCCATTTCATTGGAATGACAAAGCTAACATCCATCAATTTAAGGAAAGTAAAGGTAGGAGTGTCCTATGTCGATTCTGCTTCGAAGAAATATTCGGGGACGATCCTTTCGAGGGATGGAGGGAGGGGCTCCGGAAGAAAACTCGGAAATTACGAAAGCCAGTATAATCGATGGGCGTTTTTCGATTGATCTCTAAGTTTGTTCTTCTGCAAAGCATGAGTGTCATTGTATCGAAGGGAGCTAATTTGTTCCCCGTTTACATTTTTTTTATATCGTAGCTTGACTATGTTTCACCGACGACACGTTTTATGACGCGAACTTTATTACACTCGATATCGAAGACCATTTCATCGCGTTCGAAGGAAATATTGTCTAAATCCCTGTCGATCCGATAGCTAATTTTGATCCGAAGTCTATTTCGGAACGGGCACCGTCTAGTTTCAATGCAAGAACGAAAGATCTGTTTTATCGTTGAACATTGCTGTGAATTTCTTCAAACGTGAATATTCATGCAAAAATTTAAGCAACTTTTCCGATGGTAAAATGGAAACGACCAAGATTAAAAAATCCCCTTTATACTTTTTATAATATATATATATATAATTTTTATTTAATTTATATTCTTATATTGTTATTTATATAATTTCTGAATATATTTCACTGATGTGTCGTCCCTCGTTTCTTTTATTTTCTTTTCGAGAAAATTTCATTATTTGTCGACGTCATATCTTCGTATTTTCTCGGCAGATAACGCATAAATCTTCATGCGAGTCGTGACAAATTGATCCATTCGTCAAATAGCGGTGTTCCACGATTTTCGAGTAAATTTACTGACAAAAGCGTATTAATACGGTCGCGATGCATGCGCGCGATATGTTTTCGCGAGAATCTCCGTTTTCGTTGCAACTTTTCGCAACGACTACCGTCGGATTGGATTAATGTCAAACTTCGTCCCTATTAACTTTACCCTCGACTCAACCTTGATTTATGAGCGTCGATGCGCAGAGATGTGCCAAGGGTGACATGGAGTACGGTGGGGTTGCGGACTGAAATGGGATTTACGAGAGATTCGTATTTGGGGAAAGAGAAAAGAAGTGGAAGTACTGTTAACAAGACTTATGACTTTTTGCAGCCGGCATAGTTTGCCGGCCATTCTGATTTTTGTAATATCCACTATACTGTCATAAATATTAATTTTCCAATAAAGTATACAAGATGAGAGAAACCGTTGATATGAAGAATTGATACTACTCATCAAAATCTAATAAAATTGAAATTGAAATATTAAATTGGAAAATCGATCGCTTTCAAGACGTGGTTTGTCTTCATTGACAGCGATAGTATCAGAATAGCATCTCTTCGCGCAACCTCAATAACAATGTCAGTTTTCTTAGTTGACGAGTATTACTCGTTATACAGTTGACGTTATATTTTGAAATTGGAATATTTGTGATTTCAGGCCTCTATCTTATTTTAACTTAATTCTTCATCAGATTGCTAAAGGAAATTTATCTTTTTTATAGCAAAGTTAATTTTTTTAGCATTTATTTGCAACTACACATGAGCTACCGAGAACTAAAGTAATATAATTTAATTTTTCATTTTGAGAAATAAAAGTTTTAATTGAATGTAAATTCAGACTTTATTAACAGTTTTATCGGTGAAATCGGACAAAAGAAATTAAAATTTTATGTGGTAAAGAAATTTGTGAGTGATTTATGCTTTCTCCTGTTTTTTACAGTCCCTAAAAGCGAGTTATATCACGCACTCACTTTCTTAAGTTATATCACTTTAGTTTTCAGCGGTTAGTGTAAGTTATAGAAATATTTATAATTTGAGATTAAATTTCTCGGCGTCATTAAATTTGAAAGGTGAGCGACGTTGCTCGAATTCTAACATATACGAAACTAACTTATACGAGTAAATCGGCTTTTCGATTTCGGGGTCACAGTAATCACGGGTCTGCGCCATCAACGACTTTTATCACCATGTTACACGCGCCTGTTACACGCTCGCGTTCCGCGCAATTTGCGCCGACGAAACGCACTGACGAAATACCAGATCAACGAACAATTTGCAACCGGCCGCGTTGTCGCGCTTCCGCAACAGCGAGGAAGTTGACAAATGGTGCACTAATTACGCATTAATATCTCAAACGAGCGACTGTCGTTCTGTTTCGCTGAAAGGCCGTTTCCTAAATGCACGATATAAATTGCGGCTCTTTGTAACGCTCGCGAGACATGCTTCTCTTTGACTTCTCGGGACCTAGATAGTTCCGTGAATAAAATTACAAGACGGAGGATTCAAGAAATGTATTCAACATTATTTATCTAAATACTGTTAATAGAAGAAAATGGAAAACATGTTAAAATCAATAAACATATGAATATAAATTAATTAAAATACAATAATATCCTTCAGTTAATAACACTACAAAACCCCAAGTAGAAGAATCCATAAATTTGAGGATCTGCGAATTTTTATATTAAATTATCCACAAATCATTAGCTTCTCTCTAACAAGTGTTTCTATTTGCGGCTGCATTTTATAATAAAGGAGAGAAATCGTATGTTTTTGCCGAAACGCATCTCCGGGTCGATAAACGTTTCACGCCGCTGCTCGGCTCATAAATCTAACGGCGACATAAAAAGGAAGATATTAAACGACGATATCCTTCTATCGCATAGTCGATACTACGTAGTCGACCGTTTTTATCACCCTGGGTGTGTACCGAATAGTCCACCTCGCGAGATTCTTTCTTCTGAGCACGTATGTACGTACAGAAGGGATAGAAGTGCGAACGCGAGGAAGGGATGATTTTACACGAGCAGTACTTGATAAGAAATTACCTTCAGCTCAAAACGACACAGCGCCGCGTTGAATGTGTGAATAATTGATTGCACGATATCCCTCGGGGAAACTTAGAGTAGCGAGAAAGATGACGGGGGAAGCTCATCAACGGTGTGCAACGAGACTGCCACGATAAGCTGCATCGAACATTTCGTGAATGAACTTTATATGGACACGAAATAGTCTCGAGGGGCATTAATAAGCGATAACCGGCGGGGAGATTAAGTGCCTTAATAAATAACGGGAAGCGCGCTTTCGCGTGGAACGTTAATCTTTCCGAGATAGAGACCGACGTATTAATCTAATTACTTATTTAGCGAATTTGCATTTTTCAACGGGGATATGCACGCCTGGGAAAAAATGCCGGATGATTAATATCATCCGGTCATATTTCGACGTATAAATTATTCCTATTTTCTATTTAAATTTATTTCGGAGATGCGCGCGCCCGTGAGTTACGATTTTCTCAAGGGTCTTCTCCGGATGATGCAGTTTTCGCTCTCACGTTCTTTCGCGCTCCTCGGGTACGGGATTTGTATTTACGACCATGGCGAACGACACATGCTGCAAGATGCTGGGCACGGGTTGGTCCTGAGAGAATATCAGGTTTATCGAGGTAATAACGAGACACATCGGGTCACATCCGTGACCGCGGCTCGTTGCCAAATATCCGAAGTGTTCGTCCTGCTACACCTCCTGCTGAAAGGGGGAGGCAAGTCCGGATGAGGAATAGATGTTCGCCGATACACGGGCGCGCGCACACTCGTGTATGTACACGTGCATACGTGCACACGTGAACCGAACGTGAGGATGAGGAGTGACTCATCGTCTGCGAGAGACAGGCCACAACTGCATGCATACGTCGGCAATGCAACCACATGCAATCGTGCACTAACTCGTGGAGCCAACAGTGGCGGACGTTTCGACGACGATTACTAGTACCAAGACGATATCGCTCGTGTGACTTTTTCGCAGAGTCACTTACGTGTCGCGACACGTGTAATCCCTTTCAAGAGGAGAGATTCACCGGGATTTGTGGTGGAGAGAATTTACGGCGCGGCTCGTTCTAGCGTGCGTGCGCGACGCTTCATTCTCAATCTTTTTCATTCGCGGTACTGTTATCAGACTGAAGATGGATATTTTTCCAGATGTGATTCATCACCAACGATATATCCTGGATAATGTTACATTCTCGATAATGATATTGTCTACTTCGTAAGACAAATACACTATCTTCTTACGAATTTGATCAAGGAGAATAGTATTCTGTTAAATGCTGCGTGAAATGTAATTGAGTGCTTATATGCATAATATGATATTTGCTAAAATCTTTTCACGATTATTGCATTTTGTTGCTTAAATTTTGCATGAAATTATTAGCTACTAATAATTTATAATCCGTAAAGAGATGTGCGCCGTGACTCGGATAACAATACCGCGATTGAAACCGGCTATCCGCGATTGAAACACCTGACATTGAATTGTTATACAAGATTACATGGGAGAGCGTCAATATGTTTGCGTGTGCGTGCATACACAAACGCCTGACAACTATTACTGCAACCGGTGCACATATACGAAAGAGAAGTGGTCGGCGTCTGCATACGACAGGCTGCAACTCCATACGTATCATTTCGATGGTAATTCGACGGTATGCAAAATGATGACAATATCAATTCCCGTGACACGTTCGAATGAATAATGCTCCGCCCGCCAGAGACGTAACGCGCATTTCCCGCATTTTTCACCGAGAGTACCCTCGTCATCGCCACTGTAAACGCTGGCAGTTCCCGCCACGAGAAAGAGGGACACGCGAAATCCAGGCTCATAGAATGCAAGGAAGCGTGAAAAATGCGGTATGGGAATCTGCAAATCCGTGGATATGCAGAAAACTATGTAGATCAAAGATTCTTGTATTTGGAAATTTACAAATCCGCAGATACGAATGAATAACATGAATACAACAATATATGAATATTTTTTGTTTCCAGTTATTCTCAATTTTTGAATCATGAAAAATCCACCCTTAAAAAAGGTATATTAAATCGATACTCGAAAGTCTCGAAGTAATGTTGCCTCTTTTTGTGCGATGTTGAATGGTTTTCTCGCTTGGCTCACTTCGTATGCGAGAATAATAAACCAATAAGACATAAAAATTACTTGCTAATTTTTTGCTATTTTTTGCTTCTAATTCTAAAAACGAATTTTCTTGCTTTAGTTTTTAAAAAGTTACGAGAGACTCGATAGCTCAATATTAAGTAACTTTTTAAAAAGCAAAAAAATTATTTTTCAAAGCAAAAAATTAGCAAATAATTTCTATGTCTTATTGGTTACATTCTGATAATTTGACTTATTGTTAGATACAGCTTAATATACAGATAGGTAACGTATCCACCACCACCACTAGTATGTTCTAAAATTTATATTATTATATATCTATAAAAAATTTTTCTGAAAACTAAATTCATGATTTCTTAATACAAAGAGATCTATGAACTTCTTAAATTCTCAGTAACAACTTACAGTCTCTTTTTAGGGAACGTACATAATGTATATTTGATATTAAATCGGCGATCTTATATCAAATTATTAAAACAAGTCAAAATAAGACTTTCGGAAGCTAATGAAATATTTAAAATGTTAAAATATTATTGAAGCTACATCGTTATCGCTCGAGATTTTGCGCATCGTAATCATCGCTAACAAACAGATAATCTAAGTTTGAGCCATGTGAGCAAAATGCGTTACACTCACAGAGAAAGAGAAGACGAAACGGTGGAGGACAAACTTTTGCGGTTATACGTTGGACAATAAACTATTAGACGATCCGCCGCTCACATGCGGCGTGCGTATGTACGCATACGCGAAAGATAGAGAGATGTGGCGACTGTCTGGATGCGACAGGGCTGAAGCTGCAACTGCGCGACGGCAGTCGTCATATCTGGTGCACGTGCACCGGACCGCCATCGACCGCTGCAGTGCGAGGGACGAGCGGCGATAATTATTACGCCGTGATAATAATGATGATAATAATTAGCGCACCGTGTGATTTGCGAGCGCCTGCTTCGTTCTTTCGACGAGCAGCTGTCACACACGCTTTTCTTTTTTCTCTCTTTTTTTTTCCCTCTCCTTGATGCGCATTCACGTAAATGCACTGCAAACGAGTGCGGTGCGAACCATATAAATGCAATGAAAAATGCAGTACAGATCAAGTGCCGTGCGCGATAATCGAAATGATGTTCAGAAAAACGACGGTCGCGGTCGTCAAATTTATCAGCTAAAAACGTGCCGCGGTATACCGAGTATACGACAACACATAGCTATTATTTTGATAAGAGTGATAAACTGGATTATTGTTTTTATTTTCGTACAAAAAATTCCTACGATTAAATGTCACTAACATTCTATCAAAGATCGTTTAAATCTGTTTAGATTGTAACATCGTTCAGATCATAAAACTGTGCTCTGAAAATATAAAGTAAAGTTTTTATACCACATAAAATTGTTAAATGTCAATATCCAATAACATCTACGATCGCCAGCTGTTCGAGATAAATGGTACCGTATGTTGTGTTACAACGCGAATCGTGTACTTCACACATTTTTTACGCTTTTCCGTATCAATGCTATTTTTAATCCAAAAGTGTATCACTCACATCATATCATATTCGAAATTTGCTCTGATTGACGTTCGGTTATTTATATAAATTGATAACCGTGTCAACGCGCCTTCTCCTCGATTATTCAATCAACGACGGGATTTGTAGCTAAAGTCACAGAAGTTTGTCGCACAGCCACGAATTAAGGAAGTTTCTTGACGGGACAACAGAATGTCCGCGGAATTAGAAATATTTTTCCACGACGGGGTGACCGGCGGAATCCAGAGAAAGCAAAGAGAGGGACGCTTTACCGCGGTTTATCCTGCCGCGAATCGATTTCCGTACGCAAATGGCGCGGTGGCAATTTCCGCGCGAGAGAAGTTCTGCCGACGCGCAAAACTTTCGCTCGTGGATTTATCCCGCTGAAATGGCAACTCGCGCTGCAGGGAGCGATCTTGTGACCCAGAGATCGCGAAATTGCCGCGGAGCATCGCAGTTGCGATCAAATTCATTATTTGTACGAAGCCGTACGAAGCTCGTGTGTTGTTCTTTCTTTTTCTTATTCAAAACTGATTCCAAAAGAAATTCCATTTATTCCAGAATAAACTATAAAAAGAACTAAAAAAAAATCTGCCAGAGATATCTACCGAATCATTTTATTTTGATTTTATTTCATACGAGTTAAAAATTTTATTGTATTTTGAAGGATTCGTTTTATAAAAAACATATGGATCTATCAATAACAAAATATCAATAACAAAAATATTTCTAAAATATAGTGTATCAATATTTAACGATGAATACCGGATTCAATATCAATGATTATAGTGACTATCTTTCCTAAGACATCAAAGACCGGGCGCGGCGCGCATTCGGTGCGCGCTGCGAATCCTATAAAAATCATATTACCAGCAGGCGAGCGTAACATCCTCCCCTGATACTCTTTCGGCGCAGAAATCCGATCCGGCGGCACGTGTTCAATCATATCGGGCGAAGGAACATCGGCAGAGTAACGACGGCGCCGAAAGTGATAACGCGCTATCCCGCAGCGAAATCCCACTATCGTAGTCTTGTAAGCGACGTTAAAGTAAAATCCCGAGTCATAAACCTCCATTTGACTGCACCGTGGGAACGTGAAAAAGTCTCGCCGATAAAATCAGATAACTGTGATTGGTAACGATGTCCGACGCGTTGTAAAATGTCCGCTCGACACGTGTAGCCTGATAATGTCTTTAAATCGCGCAACCGAGATTGAAAATAATTATGAAATAAAACTGAAAGACAAAGCGGTATTTAGAGTTACTTTTTATAGTGACGAGTGAGTTTATTATGTCCTCTTGAATTAAATTAAAAATGTCTTTATTATTGTACTACACAAACAGTTTATTAAAAGCATTTATTCCTGAAAGCGTGTATCTTTAAATAATTATCTAATGGAGAAGATAATCTCTGGTGGATAATGTACCGAGAATAATTTTTCAGAAGCTTGTACTTGGCAGGAGTTAATTGTGAGTAAGCTATAATTTGGCGATAATTTGGCGTGACGCATTAGCGTTTCGCGCGACCGGCTTCCGGATTCAATTATTTCTTACTCTGCTCCGTTATGAGAGCAGAGTAAGCTTTACCCCCCTTCGAAATCAGGAATGACCGAGTGTGATTTTCAGAGAACGGAATCGCTTGTAAATCCGCACTTCGCGCCCAACTACGTTGTCGTCCTAGTCATCATTCTTTTATACCTACGATCTGAATTTTGATTCGTCGCGCGGTTAACCGGAATTTAGCTCATCGTGCAACGTTGACTTAGCGTGACTTAGAAGCGGTTCGCCGGCTTAATGTCACCTTTATGATTCTCGACGTGAATGTCCTGTTTATATCATTAATCCCAGATTATTACGCCGAACGGAACATCGGCGACAGAATCTGGTGCTTTATCACCTCCGTTAACCGAAACGTTACCCACACGTTTCCTTGTCTTGAGAATTTACGTACGTAGGATAAAATTACCATAAGCTATATTTTATAGATTTTACATGATAATGTTTCATTTCCATTATTTAGAAAATATATTTTCTAATTTATTTTTCAATTTAAAAGTATTCAAAATAAAAAGTATTATAGATGTTATGACCAATTTAATTATGATTTAATTTAAATCATGATTATGATTTAATTAGTTGCAATTTATATCACTGTTATATAAAACATCTTATTTAAATTTTATAACATTAGAAATAAGATTTTCTTTCCAAAAATAAAAATTTCTCTTATTTACGTACGTACTCGTTATATTTTATACTACTTAAAATTAATATCAGCTTTATTATGTCTCGTTCTCTATTCATTCTCGCCATTATTATTAAATATCACAATGAGTATTATTTAAAAAGAGGTAACGACAAAATTTTAAGAGTTTCAGGCTAATAAAATGAATTATCTCGGTCGTTTTGGATTCTCATAGAGGAAGTGAGAAATTCGAGGGAAGTGGATGCTCATAAACAGGCGGGTTAGAGCGGCGTTAGTCGTGACGAGAATCTCGCGTAATTCTCCCGAGATTGAAGAGATCCTGGGTTCCCCCTCTGGCATGCGCTCCGAAAGGACGTCGTATCCGAACGAAGGCGCATCCCACAGTTTAACCGAAGTCCCTGCGCGATATCCCGCTTACTCGTCCGTCTCTAACTAGATCGGGCAATCAAGCGAGAGCCTCACCTGACAAACAATCGTTCATGCGTCCGTCGTTGATTAGACGAGAGGTTGGCGAATCTCTGTATATCTGGAATGATGTTAAAATGACAAGAAAATGATCGAATTATGATCGAAAGGTGAGTTTTCGTAATCATAGTCTCATCATTTTAACGTCACTTTGACATTATCGTAATTTTCTGTTTTACAGGCTATGATCTCTATGAGCATGATATACATCGCAATTAGCTTGACTTAGCTTGTAGATATGTATGTTTTTTTATTCGGACAAAATCGATATAATAAAAAAATATATAATTATAATCAATATACAATATATAATTTTTTCTTTAAAATAAAATTATGCCAAAAAAGACAGAAATTTAACTAACTTTAAATAGCTTTTCTTTTAATAAAATTTCTTTTAATATCCAGTTTCTAAAATATTATATAAAATATTATAATATTATAAATACATATCTATGTTATTTTTATTACATGAATAATGTGAATAATGTGATAAATAAAATGATTAGACAAAAATCAGTCAAATGTGTGATTAAAAAAGCATAGCAGTACCTCAAATAGACTATCACGATGCTAAATAAACTCTTCAAACTGGCGAATTATTTTGGTAGAACCCTAAAAGCCTGAACCTGATCGTGCATGATTTTACGCTCCACCGATTGTGATAAAACTCGTTTCTACTTGCGTAGCGCAAAGCTAACACCTGAATAATATCTAGGCCCCCTCATTACAGCCAGGTTGACTTAATCGATGTCTCCATAAAAATTACGACGCCAGACGCGCGAGCTTGATGAAACCAATTGGCGGTTTCAGCCAAGGTCATGATCGCATCATGTGAGAAGCCGATAAATATAACGCTATAGCCAAAGAGCGAGACAAATTAAATAATAGATTCGATTGAATAAATTGATATATTGCCTGATATAATATCCATCACGGTTATCGGAAACATTACAAGATCGAGTATTTGCGAATCGTAGAGAAGCTTGAAAGAACAGAATGTTTCGAAGACAAAAAGAAAAAAAAAGAATCCATCCTCAATAACCATAAATGTGTTTCCTGAAAGTGAGAGACTTAGCAAGGTTAGCCGCTATACAAGCCGCTACAAGACAAGTATTTTGCAGCCGGAAATCAATTTTGTAAACACATTACAAATCCGAATTGAATAGAATTTTGAAAGAGCTGTTTAACAGCGCGAGTAATAATTCAATTTACTTTGTATTCAGACTTGTTGTATTATTGCATGTACATTTAGATTTATAACAACTTTACATTAATTACATTTTGAATGAAAATTATTGAATATTTATATGTTCATAGTCACAAGGACATTGAGAGAACATTTTGCGTGTTACTTGGTTGAAGCTTATCAAACTGCAGGCAGGTGCAACAATCGATTACCGATAGGATGATTACAGCGCGTCTGTTCTACTATTTGCATGACAGTTACAAGAGAAACCACAATGTTAACGGTATCTATGAAAGATACATTTGTCCTTTCGACGGGTATCAGACATCACTTTGGCCCATAGATCGATAGATCGGAAGATAGATGCAATTATTTGCAGCAAGATGATCTCAATTAAGGACATCGCGGCCAAACTTGCATGTCGATCAATTTATAAAGTCTATAAGTATCATGATCATGATATCAATTATATTTTAAGGTATAATTATTTAGTCATGTTTTAATGTGTATAACAAGGAAACCTCACGAACCCGAAAATTCAGGTTTTAATGAAACCTGGTATAAATATAGATGGAGTAAATAGATAAATTTAGAAATTTTCAGTTGGTGCTCTCATACATCGTCAGTGTAAAATATGTAGTACCAAAATAAACATTACAGTAATTGGAAGCAGCGTAATTATCTTTACATTCCATAGTTGTTACGTAAAGGAATAATACGTACATACATGCATATGTTAAAAACAATGTACTATATGTTTAAAAATATTTGGAAGCTACGTGACTTTACATTGCGTAGTTGTTATCTAAAAAAACGACATATGTAACATAAATACATTTAATAAAAACAATATATCGTATAATATTCGAAAATCTAGAACCAAGACTTTCTATTGAATATTTTTACGGTGTATAACTAGTTACGAACACATAGATATATGCAAAATAAAAATATATTAAATTTATAGTATTATAACTCCATAGATACAGAGTGCAAAGAATAATTAGAAATAATCTTTTTTCACATTGAATGAAAAATGAAAAATAAATGGCGTATAAATAATGATATTTTTACTATAAAACTTTTATATAAAACATTTTTCGATATTTCAGTTTACGATACATCGAAAAAAGGCAAAAGTCTCTTTATTTTTGGAGGATTTTATTCTTTCAAACCGGTTTTTTAGCATCAACTGAAAGTTTCTAAATTTATCCATTTAAACCATCTATATCTATATGTATATTACAAATACACGAGTATAAGAGCACGATAGGACAGCGTCGTAATCTTTCGTACAAATTTCAACAAGAGATAAATAACAGTACATTAATTTAAATGATTTTAAAAAAACAATGTAAAAATCATTTGAATATCACGATCCGATATATACTTTGTTGATCGCTTTTCATTGCAAAACTAATCCGCAATGAGTGACAAATACACCGCAAAATCGGAACGAGCTTTCGAGATTGAGAAAAAGATGGAACTCTGCGATGTTCATAAGACTTTCCGGTGTCTTTTGATCGAAAGTCCCGTTAACATCATATTTTTTTTCCCGAAACAGCCAGAGGCGTGCGGGCGGGCAACGAGCTTCATTAAACAAGCTGGTAACTTTTGTCTACTTTTTGAAGGGTAGTAAACGGATCACTGGGTAAACTTAAGATCCGAAAAATCAACAAGCATATACGCCATCGCAGAAATTGCAGGACCGTTTTTCATCCGTATTAAGAAAGAGAAAGAAAGAATAAAAGAGACAAATCTCGAGGAAAGATCTTGGAAACTCATTTTTCCGTAATAATTATAATGGTGAAATGTGGTGAAACGTGAACGATAAGTCATTAGAAATCGTGTTTCAAGAAAATTATGTCAACATAACAAATCTAATCTAAAAACGTTGTAATGAAGTAGTTTACAGTAAAATTCCAAGTGCAAAATTTTACAATGGAAACTATCGTGAACCACATATTTCGCGTTTAAGAAATTAAACACGCATTTCATGGAAAAATGCATGATTCTTTCTTTTCAACCGTGCTGAATTAGGTAACAATAAATATATATTAATAAACAGTTCAATCAAGTGACAATATATTACTTAAATTTGTGTAATAATAAATTATTATTATTATAAAAGTATTAATAAATTTTATAAACAAGATGCTTAAAAATGTAATTTAAGAAAAACACATCTAATATATTTATCGATTAATACTAGTAATTTATAAATTATGATTTAGAGAAACAATACTAGAGAAATATCATAAAATTAATAATAAAAATTATGTTTAACGTAAAGAATTGTTAATTTTTATGCTACACTGAGCTAAATGTTTAATTATATGATACGTGCAACATTATTCAATTGTACGTAACGTTTAATCTCTTCTAAAAGCCTGCTATTAATTTTCACTGTGCATCTGTCTATATATATTACATGCGTTTCTAATCAATTGCACGCGGAAATTCTTATCAGTCGCTAACACTAATAACGAAGAGAGAGTTTTATTTCGCTGCGATTGATGCGATGAACGAAGAAAAAAGTTATATATACCTATATACTCTTCTAATTCGAAAAACACGAATCGCCGTCATGCATATCGAGCTTTTGTTGAATTAATTTATTAATTATTAATATCGTCGAAAAAATGAATCGAGAATCTTTTTGATCAGAACCGTTGTGGAGTGTTTCGAAAATCGAAGAGCAATTCTATAATATGCAAGTATCTTTATTAAAGCGCTCATGACCAATTTATGCATTCTGACGTATCCGATACCGACAATGTCATGCGCATGGTCCGTAAACGATGCGCCAACACAACACTCACGCGTCAGGAAACTCGATTGATCGCATCCTGCGAAAATCATGTCAACGAATTTGTCACCAAACGTGAGAAAAAAATACTGTTTAAATTAAAAGAGGAAAAGATGGAGAGAAAAAGAGAGAGAGAGAGAGAAAGAGAGAGACAGAGAGATATACGAACCGAATCGTGTAATCATGTATTAAATTAATTAAAATAGATTAATTAGTTTATTGCAATAAAATTGTGCACATAATAGATACGATATATTCATAAATATTTCATCATACAATATTAATTTAACGACTGATCTAATAAATTTAGCACATTAGAATTTCCTAATCGCACGATTTATTTTCAGACTTGAGACTTATTCGAGGATAGGATTTATTAGCTAATCCGTCGATGGAAACGCGGGAAGAGACACCAGAATAAACTTAGGAATAACTCGGCGAGAATACCCTAAAATCGATTCACGACCATTATTATCCCGTCTAAAATTTGTTTGCGAGATCGTCTCATCGTCTCATCCTCGCGTATGTTTTTACTTTTGGGTTTCACTTGCGCGCGGATTTAGTCACCACTCATCTACTCCGCAGAAGAGTCTAAGAATGCCTGCGATCCATAAATCACTCAGCCACTCGGATACGATGGGTTATTTTAAAAAGGCAAAGATGTAAGTGCATACACGGGGCTGGGCGGACTCGCTGCTTGACCTTTGTCATCTACGAACAGAAACCTTTGCCACTCGCGCGTGCGGCTTCGTGGGTTAATTTAGTCGCTACTTTGATAAGTATACGCAAAATTATTTAGATCGTGGAACTATCTTGTTAGAACGTGCAGCCGGAAATTTTTCGGAAGTGCGATTACCATGTCACTAGATTAATATGTCGTTATTAACACATTAATATATAACATCGTTATTAACATTAACATATAATATAGAATATATTTATCAAAATATCTAAATGTTTTTTCAGGCAAGATTCTTATCGGGAGATTTTCAGAGAAATAAAAATTACTTGCCAAACGTAGCTCAAGTTTCTTGCCGAACGTGAGAGACTTAAATATTGATATAAGTTAAAGAACTCTAGCGATACAATTTCCGCGATTAAATCTGTGCCTCATAATTGAATTTCATCGAAAATCTGACGATTGTAAGTGCCCGCGATACCCATCTGCAATGTAACTCTGTCGCGCGTTGAACAATAAAAGTACTTAAATCAGTTCGTTGAAACTTTACGGTGCGAGGTAAAAATTGAACAGTTATATGCATTTAGAGTACGCCCTCGAAAGAAACTTCGGCTACTTAATACGCGCATAAACTTATCTCAAATGGACTTCGTCTGTACGTCGCGAGAGCACTGTGCTTATTTATCCACGCGGAAGTTTCTTTAATAAAAATTGCATTTTGCGTAAGAATTCTCGACTGTAGAATATTTTTGGAAAATAATTCTTCGATCGTTTCCTTAATAAATTCGTGTCGAATCTCTAGTCTGCCAAGTCTACTAAATAAATGGGGAATAATTTGTTTAAGGATTGACGGTGGTTAAAATATCTATCCGTTAATCGATATTAAGATACTTTCATTAAAATACCGGTACGTTGTCGGGGTCGCCAACCGTTTCACGAACCAAACGATAGCGGTGTACACACATACAACACGAGAGGATTATATTGGGTTTCTACTGGTCACCCCGTCGATTCAATAAGTGATAAATATGACCGCCATTCGGCACGTAACCCAGACGTAATATCCTCCTCGCGACGTCAATATCACGTTTATATCATAATTTTCTCATCTTTTTAAGATGGCGGCGCGGGTGGAATCAGGTCATAATAGAATTTTTGCTCGAGGGAAGGATACTACTACGGATCTCTCTATATACCGCCAATGGTATCCTACAAAACGAGAATGAGGATGAAAAGGGGATGGTAGAGGAGGAGGAGCGGGACGGAGTACGAGAGAGATGAGCTTTATTAATGTCACCGCGCGAGCACTTTGCCGAGTGTAATATACGAAAGTACAGTCGTCTGTAAACAATTTTGTCATTTTTCCACGTGCATAGGGCTGAATGCGGACGCGATTAACGAACAAGCACGTTAACAATATTAATTCTATCGAATAAGGGCCTTATCATTCGTATCCTGTAAAAAGAGAAACGAAATATCGCTAATAAAATCAAGATGACACGAAATAATACAACTTGCGTATATATTTTATACATATATATACATTATAGAACAGAGAATATCTTTCTTCCTATTTTTTTTAATATCTTATCTTTTGAAGTAAAATTGATACAAGTGACATAATCTTCAGCACTTCTCTTTTCGATTAATTGCAAGTTTTGTTAATGAACTTTGAATCATAAATAAGAAATGATCGAAAACAACTATATTCGATTTTAATTATTTTATCAGATATTCTCTTCTTTGAAGTGATAAACGCACAACAATTTAATCCATAATAAATTATAGGTAATCATTTATATGTATAATCAATTTCTAACAACTAATAATTAAATATAAAATTTCCACTTGTGTCATTTTTGTAATAGTTAATTTTCGATCATTTTTATTACACATTATTTCCTGTCTATTCAGATATTAATTGATATTTACTTATTTATAAAATATTTCATTATTACATATTATATAATATCATATTTTTATTTATTATACAATATATTTCATTTTTCTTTAAACACATGTATATTTTTATATATTTTTTGCATAATTTAATATAACATTAATATCAAATTGTTCTGAAAGAAATAAGAGTTAAATGTGTTATATTATTTCTAGAATAATTTGAGCTCACCGAACGATGCGCAGCAGCGGAATTGTAAACTGTGTTGAATCTGTAAAACACAAATATATTTCAATTATGTTATAACGTTCGATACAATCAATATTTACAAGAAAACTTATTGCATCCATTACATTTTTTATTTGTTTATGAGAAAAATTTAATAAATGTTTTAAAAAATAAAAATTACGCAATTAATTAATTTACGCAATTTTGGAAATAATTTTTGAAAAGATTTAATAATATTATATAATTTTAGAAAGAACTCTCCTTCCTAAACACAACTTTTTATAAAATTTCCTGTATTCTCTCTTTTATTAAAATTATCTAAATATCTAAAATTAGTGCATTACGGCGTTAATCGCGAATACGCGAATTTCAGGAAACGTTTAATACCGCAACGGTAATATAATGCAACAAACAACATAACATAATATACATATACATACATAATAAATTTTACTCACCCTATGATTGCTCCACCGTTGCCCGATGCTACCGAAGCCACCACCTCCACTCAGATCAGTTTGCGTTTGCACAGTCACTCGCGGAAATGTGAGATAATTATCGCGTGCGAATTATCCGGCAATACGACGATCGCGTGACTCTTAGCACGGCACTCCCGACGATAATCCCGTTAATCACGCGCGATGCGCACTCTGTTGCAATTAAATGGACACATTGTATTTCGGAGAAAAGGTAGTCGCGTATGGAAATCGTGATCTACTCGACGTCACGCGAATTAAAGGAATAAAGGAATCTCGAATGATCGGAGTGTACAAACGCGAAATTCAAGTCACACTTTTCGGAGGCACGAAATTAATTACAAACACGCTTGCTAATTAACACCGACGCCGCTGGGCTCGCGAGTCGATCCGCTCCGTGATCGTGGCGTTCCGCCAAGCTTCCACTGAGAGAGACTCGAACGTCCGACAACTTCACACCGACGCCGCGCAAAGTACAACAAGAGTCGAGTCGACAGCCAATTCGAGGCCCGGACGTACCGTTAGAAAATTCACGCCAGACACGCTCGCGACGTGACTCGAAATGATATACCAACGCGAAATTCACTTTACACAAACACGATATTAATTACGAGTACGCTTACTAATTGACGCCGACGCCGCTGTCCAATGAGAAATGATGGTCGAAAAGATCGATTAATCATTTCTCACTGGGGTGAGTCGATTCATCTCGTCGCCGCGGCGCCCCGCCAAGGATCGAGAGACTCGAACATCGGCAACTTCATGCCGACGCCACGTGAAGTACAACGCGAGTCAAGCTCGCAATCGATTCGAGCCGTGTGTGAAAAATTTACCCGCGAGACGCGCTCGCGATGTAACGTAATTCGAGCGCGTAAATTGCGCGTGATATAATTTCAAACATTAAACAGAGTTCGACGCACACACACACATATACATCGCATTCCGCTACTTGCGTCGCGCGATTCGCGCGCGCCATCGATTCACGTAGTACTTACTTGACGCTCGCGGCGTGAACAAGGTACGCAGGTACTACCGAGGCGTGACGCGGGACACGAGTACTCTCTCGAGCTCAACGATCCTTCAGAAAACGGTCGCCGGCCGATAAGTGAATCACGGCCAGACGTTAAGTTATATTCCAATTATTCCGAATCGCGCGAGACATCCGCTACACGACGATTGACCGGCGCCTCAGCGCTCTCGCGAGTCGCGTAAAATGGCGGAAATCGGACACTCGCGTGCAACGGTTAGTAACTTTCCACATTTGATGTCCATATTTCGCGGCGTAGCGACGTCACACACACTGAACGACTCGCGCCGCTACCTGCCGCGTCGAGCGTCGGGACGAGAATGATAGCACGGTGACCGTTTTCGTAAACAGCGCGGCGCGGCGTATACGGCACACGTACAGAAACACCAATACAAAGCCAAACGCCGAGCGCCGCGCGGTGACCACCTTCCCGCCCCTCCAATAATTTACGTAGTACACAGAGTGATAGCCAAAGGTCCTTGGAATTATTTTTTAAAGAATATTTAAAATGTATTTAGAGAGACATCTGAAACTTTAATCTCCTTCTTAATATTTCTCACGCAACAATCGCAGCGTTATAATAGAAACTTTTGGATATCTCCTTGTAAAATAATGTGAAAGTAATATTACTAAATATTTTTTTAGATTATTTGATCGACGGACTATCATCAACCATGTGTTCCACACCGTCTTGCGCTTCGTTTGATGGACTCGACAGCGTCGCCCGAGATAACGAACGCCGACTTGAAGCACTCGTCATGGACAACCATTCGTCGGATTTTAGGTGAGTATTTCCGATACTTTCAAATCTCGCTTGCGATCGAGCGCATAAATTAATTGATGTTTCGATAGTTTCCTTGAGATTAATTGGAAGTATATATTTGATGTATATTAAAAAGAAGCACTTTGGAAAAGAGAAAGCAAATTTTTATGTATACCTATACGATATATTTATTATGTATAATTCAGAATTTATTATCAAAAAGTTTAATTAGAGAAGATGAAAATAATGAACTGACATTTTATATTATTTATTTAAAAAATAGAATTCATTTATTTTAAAAAGAAGAGCGCGTAAAATTTCTTTCAAAAATATATGCAATGTGATATATCCAATAATTATACGATACTTTAATAATATTTTAATTAAAAAATTTTTAATCAAAAAACGTGATTTTGATGAATCAAGGAATTTAAGTCGCTACGAAAGATTTATCTTTTTTGATACATTAAACTTGCACAAATTTATTTCTTTTGAAATAGAAAATATTAGTGAGGGAAAATAATAATAGTAATAAATTATCAATAATAATAGTAATAAAATATTAATAATAATAGTAATAAATTAATTTTCATAAATTCCTTTTTGATAAAAACAAAAATTAATTTTCATTTTTAAGAAAAAAATATAATATTTTCTAAATAAAATAAACAAAAATAATTTCTTAAATTTAATTAAATAATTTATATTGTAGTAAATCAAGTTAAATAATTTATTTTATGTAAGATTTAAACTTCTATCATCTTATCGACATCTGATCTTATTAATATCCAGTATTTATATATAGTATAATATCCAGTACTTATATATATATAAGAAATTAAGATCTTAGTTAAGTGATAAAAATTTATATTGCCTGTGTGTGTGTATGTGTGAAAATCTATTGCAGACGATAGATTAATATTCCTATGCAAACATAATTGCGAATTTAACTCTACATGATATTATCTTTAATTATTTATTATTTAGAACTCAGAAATTGTTGCGATGACTTTCTAAATATGATTGTTAAGATTTTCAATCAATAATTGTGCTATTTTATCGCATCTCTTGATTCAGAATTTTTTATTTTAATGTCGAAAGAATATGATATTAGAATATTGTAGACACGGTGGTTATGCATTCAATATGAATAATAATAGACGATATATTTAATATGTAAGCGAGAGTATAATGCAAAGCGTTATCCGGAAGAGCGAATTCTGCATTTTCATACGATATAATTGTATCCATTTTCTACCAATTTTCCGGCAACGCTTGCATGGCAAAATATAATTCCCGTACAGTCGTAACAGATGTTCTATTCACGTCAAGAATAAAACAATCATTTGAGATGAGATTCTCCTCGTTAGCCGGGCTATGTTTTGCAGAAATGTCAGTAGGTAAATTTGGAGAAATTTGCTCGGAGCGTCGCTCTCGTAGGAAATAAGATCATCTTGCTCTCGGAGGAAAACGGGGACCAAGAGAAGGGAGTAAGGAGAAGTCCTGACGATAAATTAAATTCGCTTTTAAGAGCACTACTTTTCCACTGGAAACGCTCATTAGTGCTGATTGTGAGGCAGCTCGTTCACGTTCTGCGGGTGCATTCTACACACGTCGCTATGCCGTTTGCCAATAGCGATGCGGTCTCGTCTCGAAACCGACGAAATCAATCCGCGTCTCGATCTCACGTAACAAACGAAAACTGAATTAAACGAACGAGGATCGTATTTACCACAGCCGAACGCTTTAAATATATTTTTCGTACTAACAAAATGATATATCGCGAGAGGTTATAACGAGATAAATTGGAGCGAATAAATTGCATAACACGTGAATAACCGCGAAAATCAACGGGGCAACAGAACGCAATTAATTTTTCCAATGTATAATTATTGGCGGTGGCCGTTACTACCTCTTTTCCGAACGTGTCGGACGCGTTTTTATCTAATTATCCCGATTGCAGCCTTATTGTACCGCTGACGGTAGGGCGAATTAAGTTAATCAACGCAACTGAATGCGAATCGATAAGCGTAATTGGGCCGTTTCCGATGGTGATCTCGGTACGGTGAAAAAAAAAATACAGATTCGAGATTATGACGAAATTAACGATTGCCAAGGGGGTTTGCGGGCCGGACAGCATAATTCTCGTGTAAACCATGCCGTGAGCGCATAACCGCTCATTGTGAATTATCGCGCGAACTCTGCCGCTCTCTTGTGTGCACGCTTTTGTATAGACGATGCGGTGAATAACGCGGGAGACGGAGAAAGACGGATGTACTGTCGGTTGGAAATAGGTTCAACGCTCATTGAATGAACCGGACCGCGAATCACTAAGCGAGCAATTTATGCGCCGGCGTTATCGGCCGGACGAGGGAGAAACACCTGTTCGTTAACTCATTCGACGACGGGGATGACGACGACGACGACGACGACAACGACAAAGTGCTCGCTTTCTAAGGCAAACCGCCCATGATTTACTATTCTCCGTTTGGAAATTAGTCCTGCCTGTTGTAGACACCGAGACGTCTATCGACAGACCGCGCGCGACTCGAATAATTCGTCTTGCTGCAATTGAGTGCCACAGAGTGACATTTATAGCCGTTAGGTATATATATATATATATAAATCTAAAGGCGGAGAGAAAATCACGGTTCTTCTCCTTTGAATCCTCTTGAATCCGCATGCTTGAGAATACGGGTGCCCTCCAAATACAGTCGACCAGCAGTTAGTCACGGTTGTAAGTGTCCAAGTTAACAGCGTGGCTGCTTGACTTCGCATTTCGCATTTCGAGATTTACGCGTTTAAAGACGCACACACGAGAAAGATGTGCGCGCGAAGAGACGTTTAAAGACGTTCGCGGCGAAATCTCTTGGAAACGAGCAAAGTCTTGAGGAATCTCTCCACGGTTCTTCTAATCTCAACGAATGCCTTGTATCAAATTATGATACGTAACTCTTCGCATAATTTATGCGTTCGCTCGACGGCGTAAGACACCGTCTACCATCTCTCTCTCCCTCTCGTAGTCGCGAAGAGATCTCATGGAGAAATGCCGCGAGTAAATTTACTACGTCCTATATTAGACACGAGCGTGATACGAACTCCCGGAAACAGCCCGCGAGAATTTCCAACAATTTCGCTAACGCTCACGTTGCGATCGCGTGAAACTCCTTTGCATTCCAATCAATGAATAGATTAACGCGCGAATTAGTCGGTTAATTGTTTATAAATACATAACTGCATACGGCAAGTCATAAAAATAGTATATAAACCTGATTTTGTGAACATTGTGAATTTTGGCAAAATGGGAATATATCCATCACAATATGAGCATAATTTTCAAAACGATTTGACTCATACATGTTTAAAACATGTGATTTATACATCTATACTATCTATATTATACATTTATAATAATGATTAGAAATTTCTAGCAGAGATTCCGAGTAGTAGTTATTCAGATTATAATAGAATATCGAATATGTTACAATTGTGCGTATAACAGAGAGATAAAGATGGCTAGGTTTATTAAATTGTCAATAACAAGTGAATAATGTTTCTATTTCTGTCCAAAATATATCACATATTTTTTCTACCGGCTTTTTTCAAAATAGAACAGACTTGAACTTTTAAACTTTCAAGAGTGAAAAATGTTATTACACAAGTAAGTATGATCTTTCATAGAAATAATATAATCGCTTGAGTGCGATGTTCTCTTTAAAAACATTATCACGTGCGACAAAACATAAATGTGGATGAATAAATTCAACCCACATTCCCGAATTTATGAAATTGATATTAATGAAATATTAAAGTACGTATATAATATTCTGTATTCTAAATTTCTTTATGCAAAACTCCTAAAAATGTTGGACGTTTAAATTTATTATCACATTCCGCGTATCATTCTAATGCTATTTATTTATATGCCACTGGCAATGTCATACAAATTGTCAAAGAGTGAAATTCGAGGATCTGTTCGAACAGTTTTCGCTCTCTCTCTCTCTCTCTCTCTCTCTCTCTCTCTCTCTCTCTCGCTCTCTCACTCACTCACTCACTCTCTCATCGTGAATCTGTGGAAATTGCCCTCTTACCTTGCAATGGGTGCAGTTGTGGATGACGGAGTACGGCTGGGCGCAATCGTAGCGCGCCAGTACCTCCTCGAACTCGCATTGCAGCCTCGCGGCCAGGGCATCAACGAGCAACAGCTTGTCCAAGGCATTATTGCACGCATCGCCGCCTTTTAACACGTTATCAAGCGGACCGTCCTTGCCCGACGCCAGGGCGTTGAACACTGCGTGCTCGCAGCAGTGCCGTAGACGCAGCTGACGCAGCAGATCACTCGCTTTCTTCTTTTGATGACAGATGATCTTCTTGTGCGATTCCTCGAGATATAAAAGGCACTGTTCCTTCTCCTCCTTCTTTTCATCGGTTCTATATTTATCACCATGACGACTACCACTCTGGCCTCCGTCCTCGACCCCCCTCTTTATCTTCATATTATAGGTCTCAAGTATCTCGGAAGCGTTTTTGCATGGTTTCGGGCAGTACTTGGGCACCTCCGGTGGAGGTGCTCCGCAGCTACCCTGAAGATCGGTCGGCGCTGGTCCCGCCAGATCGCAAGCCGACAGCCAGGGATTCATTTGGTTCACCTCCCAAATGTATTCGTTGTAGGGGTGCCGCTGCTCGGACTCCTCTTGATCCGACTGTTCCTGTTGCTGATACTGCTGCTGCTGCTGCTGCTGTTGCTGGTGATGACGATGACGCTCGCTATCGGTATTGTGATCGCTACCCTGAACGTATTTTTGCGAATGCTGGTATTGGTGCTCGATGACCGTCGACGACGAGAGCAACGATGTGTCCGGCGGCGTGGCGTTATCTCGTTGCGCGGGATTCTTGGCGTGCGCGAGGGTCGGGTTCTGCGCGAAAGTCGATGCGAGGTGACCTGAGGGACTGCTCGAGCATAGTAGGGGCCACGCCAGAAGGTACAACACAAACAGCAGCAGCCTGTAATAGCTTCTACGTATACGCGGCTTGTCCCCTGCTCTTCTTCTTCCTTCTCCGTCTCTTCCTTTTCTCCTAGTGGTTGGCTTTTGGAACCAGGCAGTGTTATCGGTACGTTTCCTCTCGCTACATCTTTCTCCCTTTCTTCGTCTTTGCCCTTCGTCGAACACTTCGTCCACTGTCGGGTACTCGCAATCGTAGCCATTAACGCGTTCACAATCCTTCTTCCCGTCAAACGAAGAGAATCGTGATGCCCACTGATCACTCTTGGATACACCACGATTATTCGCATCCATCTCGGTGCGGACGTAGTCCTCGCGAGGCGCGTTCTCGTTCGCGTTTTCATGTTCATATTCGTCGCGCGGATTATTCGAAACACTAACACGTGCGCTGTCATCGTCTCGCTCGTGTTCGTCATGGGCCGCCTCGGGCCCACCGTGAACTCTTCTTCGCTCGCAATGCGCTTGTCCCTCGTTGTCATCGTCGTCGTCACCGTCGTTTTCTCCATCGTCATCGTCGTCTCTGTCATCGCTATAGGCAGTGTAAGCATGCACGTCGACGAAAGAAACGGCCGAGGTAAGCACTTCCTCGGAGATCGCTCCGTTCCCCCGTCTTCTTCGTGACCTTCTTCTTGCTCTTCTAGCGAATCGCGGGGCTCGCCGTCGTCGCGACGACGGGCGATCAGCGCGAAGAATGCGCGTCCGCGCGCGCAACGCGTCGCTCTCGTCATCATTATCATCATCCTCCTCGTCCTCCTCGTGATCCTCGTGGGTGCGATCACGTGTGCGCGCGCGCACCTCGCCGCGCGAAACAGAATCGCGAGAGATGCGAAAGGCAGTGGCAGTTCCGGCTTTCTCATCGGGTCCGTGCCCGGCCTCGTAGCGTCGGGCTTCGTGATGGTGTTGCGCGGCGGATACGCTACCGTCGTCGACGACGCGATCGCGAATCGACTTGGGGAACGATCTGGACGACGTGTACGAACGACACGCGGCGCGGTCCGTAAACGAGGTCGATGACAACGACGACGACGACGATAACCAGAGCGACTGCTCCTCCTTCTGCTCCCTTCTCTTCCTCTTTCTCCATTTTTTCGACGTAGGTGGTCCCGTGAGTCCGAACGGGTCGAGCCGCATGGGCGCGACGGGATAATCGGGGACGTTAACGTCCCCGACGTCCTGCCGTCGTCGTCGCGCTCCTCCTCGTCGATGTTGCTTGGCGTTTGGTACGTTCGTAGCCGCACGACGCGACGTGCTTCGCCCTCCTCCACCAAAACAATCCTCGACCGATCTCTTGACTGCCGCTGCCTCCTTTCCCTCGGTCTCGCGCACGCCGGCCGCCGATGACAAAAAAGATGACTCGCGATGGACTCGTTGCGTAGATGATCCGTGTCGCAGCCGGGCTGCTGCAGGAGGCCCCGCATCGCTGCCACCAAATCTGAGGCCCGCCTCTCGGCACGCGCTCTGTTCTCCGACACTCGACTTTTGGCGCTCCTGGAACGCCGCTACTGCCGCTGCTGCTGCTGCTGCTGCTGCTACCGTTATTTCCGGTACGTCTGCTGAGATACGATACCGGCAATGCTGCGCAATGTGACCGTTTAGGCGACTCGACTTCCGAGTGTTTCCTCCTCGGGGATATATCGGAGATATTCTTCCGCCACTCGATAACTCGCGCCAGATTTTCTTCACCCTCCCTCTCCACTGTGCAGCGATACACGTCAACGGCTTCCTGGACGGGTGATCGAGCCTCGACGTATCTCCGCTCGCGACCGGAACGCTCTTCTCTCGTATCCTCTCGTATCTCTCTCTTCGTTCGCGTTCCTCGTCTTGGCGGTGACGGGCAAACTCGCGCCACGATAATCCGCGTTGTCGTCCACCCCGTCGACCTGTCAGCGAGCGACCACTCGCCGGGGTATCCCCGCTGTTCGATGATGTCAGCCCCGCTCGTGCGTATCCCGGACCAGTCGCCCAGGTGCCTGCCTGAGCGGCCCGGGTTGGCGGGGCCCTTAGAAGTTCCCCTGGACCAGCGTACCACGGCCGACCGAAACGGCGGCGACTGCGACAGTCGCGGCTGCTGCGGTGGTTGCGGCGACGACGACGATACCGGCAACGAGTTCTCTCGACGGCGACGGCAACAACGGCAACGCAACGCGTTCGTAATAATCCACCACCTCCGCTTCCGTTTCTTTCTCTTGCCGCGCCACCTGCACCTCTTGCACCACCTCGTGTCTCTCGTCGGCTTGACGGTGCCTTCTCTCCCTGATGCTGCTGCTGCTGCTGTTGCTGCTGCTGCTGTCCCCGCTGTGCCAGATATTGGGCGCCACTTCCGAGTGAGCGCGACGACGCCGGCGGCGGCGGCAGTTCTCGACGCGCGCGACGACGTTGCGTGTATCGAGGACGACCTGATGCGAAAGCACCTGAACAACACCCGCTTCGTCGTCGTCGTAGTCCCCCTGCCGAGGCTCGCGAGCTCCCAATGCGGGGCACCGAGGTTCATGCTGCATCCTGAACGCCCGGCTACGTACCCTCCTCCTCCTCCTTCTTCTCCTTGCACCTTCTGTTGCTGCCTGTCGTCGCCGATGATCACGGCCGGTGGTGGCACGACAGTACGCACCACCACGACGATAACGATAACGACGACGACGACGACGACGGTGACGAAGATGACGCGGACGACAGCGGCAATCTATTCAGAAATCGCCGCACCCGAGATCTCATAGACGTATCCCGAGGTCACTGCGTGTCGGTAACCGATCAACCAACCCGACCCGAACGTCACTAATGGAGATACGAAGAAGGCGCACTCACTCGAATCGCGTCGGGATCGCGACGATGGGAGATGAACACACGGCGATTCCAACTCGACACAGCGACATTGATGTCACAGTGATTCTTCGGCGGTGGTTCCTGGGCGAGAGAGGGAGAAAGAGTGAAGGTTATGGCGTTTCACCACTCAAAACCACACCATCGCCCCCGCCACTCTCGCGTTCGCCTACACCCGGAAGACGGAACGATCAAATTAATTACGCGTACAGAGGATTCACGCGCAAAACCGGAGCGCGCACTCTCTCTCTCTCTCTCTCCTCCACGGTTCTCGATTACGTTTTCGATGGAGGACGATGAGAAAAACGACGATGACGACGACGACGACAACGACGAAAGTATCACGGCGATGACGATAAGTATGGGCAGACACCAGCGGATATCTCGTGGTCGCGACGGGGAAACGTACGAAGGGGTATTATTAGGATTAGGATATCGTCGTCATAGTGGGAACTGCCGCGACGCTGGAGGTACGCGCTGGAGGCCGCTCCGTGCTGGCGGTGGTGCTCGGGACCCTGCTGCTGCTGCTGCTGCTGCTGCTGCTGCTGCTGCTGCTGCTGGCACCACCGTCGTCGCATCGGCGCATTGTCACCCCCGTGTGTGCAGCCTTGTCGCGGCGCTCCTCCGCGCCCGACGATTCCACTCTTGGATCTCGGCGATGGACGGCGGCACGCGCTACCGAAGAATAACGCTCCGCTCGGACGGATCCTCGTCGAAAAGCTCGTAACGTGGTGACGACGACGATAACGATAGCGACGATGATGATAAAGTCAAAATTAATGACATCCGCTCTCGTGTTGCAGAAAAGATTCTTCTCGTTCTCGATAAATTGTGGAATCACTCGCTGCTCATGACGTTGTCTTTATCAATTTCATTTTTTTTTTTTCAATAGGGTCTCTTTGGAGTATCGTTATCTACTTAGGAGACTGCTTCGTCTTTCTTTCCTTTTTTTCTCTTTAATGCGCTTACAATACCAATATGCACACGTGCGACCATTTAGCACATGCAGGGAAGGGAAAGGCGATGTTCTATATATGTACACGTAAGCACGTTCCTCCTCGTCAGCGCGATCGTCGTCGGAATTACTGATCGATATTGGTAATTGATGTATTCGTTATCTATCATTTGCCTCTCTTTCTTTCTCTGGGATACAATATCATCGTTTCGCGGTACCTAATCTTCTATTAGCTATTTATTCTCCCCTCGCTTGATACGCTTCGATGATCATCATGTACGATCGCAAATATCGAGTATGTCGATCGCGAGCAGACGTTCGCGAGAGGAAGAGGCGCGGGGAAGAGGAAAAGACGGGGTAGGGGGTGTTGTTCGCGCGACACAAACGACGACTTCGAAAGGGTTACGGCGAATCCACTCTGTTCGCGCCCCCCCGAATGGGGGAGGGTTAGACCCGCGTCGGGTGCGTCGGGTTGCGCGGCAGCACGACGCGGATCCGATGTATCCGGATGTTACATCGAGGTGCTCTCCCCTTATATATTCCTATCCCGGCTCTAAAGGACGGCGAAGGCGACGGAGGTGACGGAGGCGGCGGTGACGGTAACGACGGCGACGGCGACGATGGTTGTACGTCGGAACGGGCCCGGCGACATAGGAAAGGACGACAGGGAGCACAGTGGGCGAGCGCACCAGGTTAATAGTAGGACACACACACACACAACATGTACACACCACTCTTCGCTCGCTCGCTCGCTCGTTCGCTCGCTCGCGGGCTGAGCGCGCGCGCGCGCGTGTCGACACGACGTACGAAGAAGAAGAGGAAAGAAGAAACACCGCGGAAGCGCGATCCGCGCCGACACCAGGCACTGCGCGCTAGCTCGTTATCGGCTAGCTCCTGTACTACACGGACGTACCCGAAGATCCCTCTTGGAGAGACTCGTCGCAAAACTTCGGGGGAGAGCGCCCTCTCTCTCGCGCGGATCGTGTCCCTCCGTGTCGCGCTGCCGAGCGCGCGCACCACGCACCCCTTCGCCGTCCACCCCTATCGCTCCCTTCCCCTTTCTTTCGCCAGCCCCCGACAACCCTCCGGAGCCCACTCTTTGCGTCCTCTACTCCATCTCCCGTTCTCCATTCCATCTCTTTCCTGCTTGTCTATCCGCCTCGACTACTCTTCTCCTTCTCACGGTGCGCGCTCATCCTTCTCTCTCTCTCTCTCCCTTCTCTCTCTCCACCAATCTCTCCTATCGAGAACTTCCATCCGCTCTCTCTTTCTCTTTCTCTATCACCCTCGTCCCCGCGGGAAGAGATTTGCAGGGCGGATTCTTTCTCCTCGCGGAAGTCGCGCCACCTGCGTCCTCATTCTCGCGCCCCGTGGCAACGCGATTCCCCTTTTCCTACGGGAGCACCGACGACATTAATAGGGTACGTTCCAACGAACGTCCATCTTTCTCTGTTTGTGATCGTCTTGGCGACATGCAGCATCCAGTATATCTGGATTTCTGTGTCTCGTGCCGAACGAACGTTGATGACAAGGTGATGGGCGTCATCGAGCGCAAGCCGCCATCTTCGTTCTCGCGCCGCTCCCCGTCCGGGGACGGCGGCTTCGAGCGTTTCCATTCCCCCATGCGATCGTTCCCCTTCGCGTGCCATACCCTGTATCCCTCAACCCTTCGTCCATACAACCGCGATCCTCGTCGCTCATCCCCTTTCGCTCGCCTCTTCCCCAGCTTCCTTCGCTCCCTTCTCTCTCTCTTCCTTCTCCTACGATTTCTGTCTCTCTCGTACCACAAGTCGCATTAACCGTCTCTCTCTCTCTTCCTCTCCGTGTCGCTCCCTCTCTTTCTCTCTCTCTCTCTCTC
>JAJVSH010000253.1:184742-198434 GCA_021460005.1 Tetramorium alpestre | reverse complement strand
ATGCGCACAGCTATATCGGTAATGTTCCTCTTCCTCTTCGTTTTCCTCGTTCTTCTCTTCATTCCAATGCCAAATTTTGTCTTTGCTTTCATAGCCACCCATATAGCGGTCGCCGCGGCCCTCTCGCCGAGAGTCGAGTCTCTCGCCGCGATACGTTCGCGCGCCTTTTCGGCGAGCGCTCGATCGGCGACGTGTCGATCGGCGAGATCGTTGCTCCGCGAGTAGGCATGTCGTGCTCGCGGCACATCGCGTCCAACGGATTGATACCTCGATCGCCGCGAGCTAATCGCTTCGCGAGACGAGTACAGAGTCCGCAAAATTGATAACCGGGGATATGTAGTTCGAAGGGAAGCGCGTTTATGGCACGATTGAGCAGACCGACGCCGATTTTCGACATCCGGCGCACTCTCTGACGAGTAGCGGCGGACCGTCTATGTGAGTCCGTTGCCACGAACGATTGTAGTGTTCCAAACACGCACGGTAGCTCCGCACATCGGAATCCGTTTTCAGGTGATCGGACAATTTGTCCCACAGCCGTTCGACGTAGTCGCCGAAGTCGCGCAGAAGAACGATCTTCGGTACGTATTGCAACTGCTCCGCGGACAGACCGAGAATGTCACGTTTGTTCGTCAGTAGAAGAAACATTTTCGATCACTGTGAGATACGACAAGTCGTTCGGGGTATAAATAGCGCTCGATCGCGCGCAGCGCACGCGTATAGCAGCGATGCGATTCGTACGACAACCGCGATCGATAAGAGTGTCGAATCTCGATTGCAGATCGCGACTGATGTCAGGGTGCGGCGACCGGGGAGAGACTCGCAGACACGATCCGTTGCTGCCGAGTACATTGCGTCGTGTGCGGTCCTTCCAACTGCGGTAAGACGAACGTGTTGATAAGTTTGCTGGAGAGTCCGCACGGTCTCCGTTTCGANAATGTGTACGTGTACTCCAAGTCTTTGNATCAACCNANGTATCGATACCTCGAGGAACTGCTCGANTCGATCGACGGAATCGNTTANCNCGCGTTTTCGAACAATCGCGAGGTCGTACCGCCCAGCGAGNCGCTCNCCGATTCCGTGTTCGTGTTCGACGACGTAGCCTGCGACAAACAGGATANGATCAGGGANTANTTCGCCATGGGTCGACACTCGAACGTCGATTGCTTCTACCTGTGTCAAACGTACGCCAGGATACCGAAGCATCTGATACGCGACAATGCGAATCTGTTGATTCTGTTCAAGTAGGACAATACCAATTTGAAACGCGTTTACAACGATCACGTCAATACCGACATGACGTACGAGGATTTCAGCGCGTTATGTCGCGAATGTTGGCGACGCAGNTACGGTTTCGTAGTGATAGACAAGGACATCGGATTGCGAAACGGTAGATACAGACGAGGTTTTAACGACTTCGCGGTACTGTAGAACGATCAGTGATCGTCGAACGTCGCGCGAGGATCGACGGACGATGCGAGGTACAATCGAACGAGAGAGAACGGTGAAAGAGATCGCCAGGACGCGAGCGTCGATTATCAAGAAACACAGAGCCTTGAAGACCGGCAAAATGGAGGACGAGTTCGTTCTGAAGAGAACGTTCAAGTCGATCGTCGAGCCATTGAAACGAATCGTCGAGAACACGGGAGGGGACGCGAGCGAAGAGGAGACCTCGAAACGCGTCGACGACAACGACGAGAGCGATGATGACGACAACGACGAACGAGAGATCGCGATTAAACCAAAGACAAGGAGAAAACTACCGAGCGATTCCACGCCGATCAAGAGAAAATGATTGAACGCTACGTCGGAATCGATCGGTCTCACGCCGATCGAACCGCGAGAATCATTTTCGATCGGTTCCACGCCGCTGGACGCCTGTGAAACCGTTTCCTCCGTTCGTACGAGAGGAGGAGGTTTTCCAGGATCCGTTGTCGCCGTCGTCGTCGTCACCAACGTTCGAAACATCTGTCAGACGAACCCTGCAGACGCGTCAGGGTCGTGACGTCTTGAACAGTCGATTGGGACCGTTGGGGCGGAGATACGTGGACGCATTTGTCAGCGGTAGCGGGAACGTGGGGGATATCGATCACGTCTACGGCGTGTATCTCCGCGGTGAAGACCGCGGCACGATGTTCGGCGACAAGACGTTCGACGTGAAACCGGACGACTCTCTGCTTATCGGTGGAACGATATACGCGGGCACGCCGGGTCTGTACGAATTGATCTTCAAGAGGGAACCTGACAAGAGGATTTACATCGAGGAGGACAGGCAGGTGTACAAGAGCATACTGTTCGACACGAACTGTCACAGACAAGGTCACAGCGCGGATAGGCCGGTGATGGGTAAGGGATACAAGTACAAAGAGATCATAGCTCCGCTCGTATTCAGCGAGAAGAAGAAGAAGAGGGGCGTGCCATCGAACATGAGATTGACCAAGAACGCGATAGATTACTTTCACTGGGACGATCCCAACGAACTGGTGGATCTTCGACTGCTCGACGCCTCTCGACGTGCGGGCAACGACTCCCACGACAACGAATTTCTATCGATAATCGAGGAGCTTCGCGAGGCCGGGCTCGTTATAAATTGAGTCGACGCGTCGATACCGAGAGCAGTGCGAGTTCGACAAAGATAGCGGCGCGATGTCGATCAACAAGTTTGGAATGTCTCTCGAGGGAAGGGAAAAACACAACAACGGCGACAGATCGAGAATCTACTCCTTGAGAAACTACGTGGTTAACAGGTCGCTCTGGCTGGACGCGGATCACTTCGACGCGCGAGATCGCAAGATACGACCCGTCTCCGCGCCGGAGAGCGACACCGACGCGACGAACAGGAGCTACGTCGACCGTGCGATTCGAGAGGCGAGAGACGAGATCGGCGCGACAGGTAGAAGCTACGTGGACCGCGCGATTCGAGAGACGAGAGAGAAGATCGAAGCGATGAACAAGAACCATATCGAGGACTTGGAAACCCGGACTTCCGAGGTGTTGCGCTGGAACAATCTCGGAATACGTTGGCGGAAACTATGAACAAATTGTCCGAACGTGTGGAACCTACTCTCGACGACCGAGTGTACTCGAATCGATCTCGAGCAACGCGAAAAAATTGGATACATTGTCACAGGCGTTGACAACGGTGCGAGACGATCGGTCGAGGGAGAGTGACGAAGCCGCGAAAAAGGTGCGATACGATCTGTCGAAGGAGGCGAACGACAACGCGAAGAGGGTGAACGACACCGCGAAGAAGCTGGACGACAACGCGAGAAAGGTGAACGATACGGCGAGAAAGGTGAATGATACCGCTAAGAAGATGGACGAACTCTCGAGAAAAAAAACCTCGTTGTCGACCAACGACGAGAGGGTAACCAAATCGCTCAACGATAAATTCAACGCACTCTCGAAGACACTGACAACGGCGCAAAACACCGCGAACGATCTGTCGAAGAGGGTCGATGAGATCTCGAGGAGAGTGTCGGCAAACGACGAGAAGATATCCGGAAATTTGTTGAGTCACAACAGGTTAATCGAGAAATTACAAGCGTTCGTAAAAATTGAATTGAGAGTAATAAAAAATATTTTAAAATTTTACAGAAGGTTCGAAGATCCGAAGAATCTGAAGGAAACGCTACCCGAAAGAAAGAAAAAACATTGATCTAGACAGATCGATCCGAGTGACGTCGAGACAAATCCCGCGAACGTCGACGACGATCTCGCGGATGACGCCGAAAGAGAGTTCGATGTGAAAAACGCGTCGCACGACGAAATCATCGCTTGGCTGGAAAAAGATAGAGATATATAATTTCCTCGGGCGAACGATGAGCGCCGAGAAACGCAGACTCGTGGAGGAGCTGCACGTTCCGGCGCGTCGCCACGTCGCCGATCTGTGGCAGACCGACGTGGTCGAGATGCGCCCGTACGACAGAACAAGGATCACAACTACATACTGACGGTCATCGATGTATTGAGCAAGTACGCATGGGCACTGCCTCTCAAGAGCAAAGGTGGGAAACAGGTGGCCGCGGCTCTGTCCGAGATATTCCGCGAGAACACGCGATGTCCGAAGAACTTGCAAACGGATAAGGGAAAAAAGTTCTACACCCACGTACAAGCGATATTGAAAAAGCGTGATATAAATCATTACTCCACGTACTCGGTGATGAAGGCGTCGGTGGTGGAGAGATTCAANCGTACTCTGAAGAACGATATGTGGAAGCTCTTCACACTCAACGGATCCTACAGATGGATCGATGCGCTGCCGAAACTACTGTCGGATTACAACCGTCGCAGACATCGAACGATCGGGATGCGACCGGTGGACGTGACGCCCGACGTAGCCGAGGCTCCTGTCCACGGTGTACAGTCACGCGAAGATCGGCTCCGTCGAGATTCCGGGTGAACGATCCGGTACGCTTGAGCAAGTTCAAAACGGTATTCGAGAAACGCTACACCCCCAACTGGACCACTGAGATCTTTCGCGTCGCGGAGATACGAATCCCGCGACGTATCGACTGATAGATTCTCGAGGGGAATCCATAGCCGGAGGATTCTACGAGCACGAGCTGCAGCGAGTCTCCGATCCCAACGTTTACCTCGTAGAAAAAGTGTTGCAAAAACAAGGTGACAAAGCGTACGTGAAGTGGCTGGGAATGGACAATTCGCACAACTCTTNGATAAAGAANAAAGACATATTGTAAAAATAAATTTTTATTACAATAAAAAAAATTATTTCGATACATGGGTACAATTTTTTTCCCAATACATGATGTCACAACGGTACGTTGTAGTGTCTCCACGGCAAGGTTTCGTGGGAATCGAGTGTGACGTATCTCTTGTCGTCGTAAGGACTGAGGGCGTGTTTCCATTCCGAAACAGTGTAAACCTCGTGGAGTCTCGAGCGTATGCTCGATTGACGCACCGATCGCTCCGTTGCTTCGTCGAAGCACCGCACGTAATCGTCGAATGTTATCTCTCTCGCGACGATGCTGCTCTTCACGCCTTTTATCTTCTTCGTATCGCCTCTCCCCGTCACCCTCAAGGCGTACATCTTCGCCCTCAGTCCCACGAATTCCGTCATGATCGCGCCGCTGTTCTCATCCTTCATCAGACCCGGTACTTTCTTGTTGACTCGCGGCATACCGTACGGATTGCTCTCAGGGTCGTGTCGAATCGATCGATGTCGCGCCTCATGTCGGCGTACGTGTCCTCGCATTCGAGAAGGTATATCAGACGGTATCCGTGTACATCAACTTGCATCTGTCGCGATACAACGACGCCATGTAATGGAATTCGTAGAGTCGCGTTTTCGATATTTCCAAGAAATACTCATACTCACGTATATCGGTTTGTTCAGCTTGACCTCGAGTCTGCGCAACTCGACAGCCATCAGATTCTCGGAGAAGACGCTTCTGCTGTGAAAATTCGGTTTCGCGATCAACGCCTCCACGCCGTATCTATCCTCTCAACACGTCACGAGACGCACGTCCACGTTTTCGCGCACGTTCTCCATTGTCTTTCCGAAAATCGCGTTGTTCATCAGTGTGTACAGATTCCTCGCGAAATCGTTACTCGCGAGAACTCTGAACATCGTGTTGAGTTCGATGTATCCGCGAAGCCAGGGGGATTGTGCGAACAGTAGAATGCGATGTACCTTCGATCGCAGACCGTGTCGCACGCATTGCTGTAAATTGCGATAGTGTATGATGTAACGCTGTTTATCGCGGAGCGTAGCGAGCAACTTGTAGCGTTTTCTTCCGGGAGGCTTCTCGCGCGTCGAACAGAACGGTAGATCGGCGTGGGCGTCGTGAAGCTCTCGCGGATTCTCGAGGTCGATCTCGAGAATGTAATCTCGATATCTGAATCCGACATCACGTCGAAATCGTCCGCGTTCTCAACCCACCGAAAATCCGCGTATGGTAACGGTTCGCACATCGCCCATCCGTACAGATTGTTCACGTCGAGGTACATGAGATACGTCGACGGTCGCGACGAGTCGTACGACGACATGTACCTGTTGTTCGCCATTGATCCAATCCGCCGCGTATGCCGCGCTTGATGAACATCATCATGTCAATGTCGGTGAGCAGTTCGAATCAAACATCTGTATGCTTCAACATAGCGTCCCACGTGAACCCCGGTAACGTGTAATAGTGCGCGGGGTCCAACCTGTAACTCTCGACGCAGGTGTCGCGAAAATTTTCGAAGACGTCCGACAGGAGAAGCATGTCCGTCTTCAGATACAGATCGCTGTACTCACCGAGATTCCGTATACCGAAGCGTCGCCAGACGTTGCTCTCGTGCTCGTGATCACTCTCGCTGACAGTCTCACCTTCGTGAACTGTAGAACGCCTCTCGCGGCGGTAATTCGGTTTCCCGCAACTTATCGGTACTGCTGACATACTCGTACGGAAATATACCCTTGCGCGTCAAGAGTTCGAAATCATCCGTGCTGATCTCCGCGAACTGCGAACGCGTGATCGTCAGCTTGCTCTCGTCGAGATAGGACACCAATTTCTCGAGACTCGTATCGAGAAATCTATACGAATCCACGAATCGAAGCTTTACACAATTCTTCCAATTGTCTCTCGCCGTATCCTTCGTGAACGATATGTACCTCTCCTTCGTGATCGGCAGCAACTCGACCGTATCTTTGAAAGCGTTGGCGGTAGCCTCGATCACGAAGTGCGCGTCGTAGCCCGACAGATTGTGAAAAAATTCGGGAACGACGTATGATTTTCTATAATTTAAATTGCAACGCGGATGCGCGGGACCTCTGTAATGCCCCATTAAGTGACAATGGTCGTGAACGCACGATTGCTCCGATTCGAACGGCCCCAGACAGATATGACAGTACGTCGCTTAAAAAAGAAAATTTCTCATCGGGCGTGAGTTCGACCATAGGTACGTTCCCTGAGAGTAATCCGCTCACGCGTTGCGCGAACTCGTAGAGTTCGCGAGCGAACCACGAGACGCAATCCTCGCCGCGATAAGATCTGTAGAAGAACGCGACCGCGTCGTAGGCGCAACTCACGTAGTACCGGACGCTGAAACTCTGATGTTGAAAAGCGCGACTCGTCGGATCGTTCGTTTTCTTCTCCAGTACGTATTCCAGGTCCGCGTACACCACGAAGGGCAGCCGTTCCTTCCTGTCGTGATTGTCGAAGAACAACCACTCCTCGTGCTTCGGAAGAACGACGGCGCATTCGTTCATCCTCTCACACACGGCCGCGTAAGCGGACAGTCTCTCTCGCGAGGAAAAGTAGTGCAGACATCTGTGAAAAGTCGCGTATTATTATTATTTTTGGTTATCAATTTACAGGTATCTCTCTCGTGCACCTACCGATCGCATATATGCTTCGCGCTGCTGTGTCCATTCATTTGAAACGACAACAGTCGCGACATATTCTTTATCCACACGAAATGTCCCTCACTGGCAGTATCGTTTGATGTACTTTGAAGGTACAAAAGATTAACGTGACGATTCTTCTTATCATCGGTAAGTCGCAGAGAGAGAATCTCCGTGCGATTTCTTCTTCTTTTCCTATCCTCCTTATCTCGAAGAGTAAAAACATTGATGGAAATATCATTGAGACGTTCGAACTTCCGAATTTGCTTCAAAGTCATGGGAAACTCAATCCCGTCGAGATTCAGCACACTCGAGTAATGAGGATACTCGCTGCATCTGTTTGCGTTTCGCTCGGATGCAGAGCGGCGACGACAGACCACGCGAAACACGCGTTATCCGTTGACCGCATGTTGACGGCTGTCCTCTTCAATTTTGTCTAGCGGCATTTCCACCCAACACCCCGCGTACATGAGATTACACTTGTTCACGTTCACTATTAGATTCAATATACGGGATAACGCCCACCCACTGTTCCTGAAATTCCTCCAAATCCGACAGAATAGCGTCGCTCATGTGTACGTCGTACCACTCGCGCAGATCGGACAGACCGAGAAGCTGACGGTTTCTCGTGGCGATGCTTTTAACGGCGATTTTAGACCCCGAAACGAACTCTCCGTTGAAGATCGTGTTGATCTTTAGGCACACGTATCTCTCGAGATTCTCGCGCACTCGACCGAGTACCTCGTCCCTCACGTCCTTGAGGAAACGTCGAGGTTCCACGTAGACCAGATTGATTATCACACCGATCGATACGCGGCGATCGAAAGCCGTCTCTATCTCCGACCATGAGGAGAACCCTCGTCGATCGCCGCCGCCGGTGTGCGTGAAACAATCGGGCAGAATGTTTCTCGCCCCCTCCAATCAAGATATCTGAGCGACCAGAGAGTGCACCGTTCCGGTGCACGTTTTCACGCGTTTGCTTCGACAATTTTCGCGCAGAGTCTCGAGACACTCATCGCACCGCTGCTGCTCCCACGCGCGATACGCGTCGACCGTGTCAATCGTCCTCGCGAGTTCGACGAGATCGTTGAACTCCACCCTCTCCGTCATTTTTTTTCATGAAAATGTTTGAAAACGATAAACGTTTCTATTCGTAGACAACCACATCGTTTCCCCTGTACTGTCCACGGGCACCTCGATCGTTACTCTATCGCTGATGCTCTCGCATCTGCGAAGGGCCCACGACAATATAAAATCGTCCCCTCTCGATTTGCACCTGTACCTTCGCCAGATCTCGCGCGTGTAACTCGCTGCTAGCGAGAGCGATCGTCGTCTCTATCGTCGTCCACAGTTTCTATCGCGGATTTCGAAATCCGATCTCTCTCCGCGCGTGATACGTCGCGAGGCTCCAACGCGGGTCCTCCCTCAGAACGTTGACGTCGGGCCAGAGGGATCTCACCATTTCGGTCCTCTTCTCCGTCGGTAGCAAGTCGCCGCAGAGAGGACAGGAGGATTCGATACTCTCGTCAATAAGCAGCGGACATTCGCGGCGGTGAAAATCGATGGTTTCGTTTTTGTTCAACTAACAGAGCAGAGAGATCAACTGATTATTAATTAAAATCTTAATCAATTGATCTATTTGCTCACCGTATAAAAGTACGTATATTACGCGTCGTATATCACCTCCACGGGTAAATTCCGGTCTGATTCGGAACCGTCCGTCGGTAGCAGCGATTCGCCGCAGAGAAGATCGACGGATTTGACTCGCTCCGACGATGATGATGAATCGCTGCGATTTAACTCCGAAACCTCGACATTCATCGGTCGCGGTACGCGGTGAGTCTCTGGCGAATCTTTTTCGTCAACTGTAAAACGATAGAAATTGTAGGTATATATATTTTTAGATTTCTTCCCGCAAATTCTATCGCTTACCCAATGATAGAAATACCGCAAGAATCACACGACGTTCTCGAAACAACTATCTTCCTTCTACTGTAAGCGATAGATGCATTAAGATTCTTTTCTTTATCCTAAATTAAATCTATCGCTTACCCGATCCATCGTCGGACCTCGCACATATTCACCTTTCATTCGCGGAAAAAAAGGTGTGTCGCGTATCTCGTCGGGACACTCGTACACATACGGGGCGCATCGGATGCAGCTGGCCGCAAAACTTGATTAAAAAATGAGTTAGAACTCTACGATAAATAATACGTTGAAAATAGGAGAATTTCTGACAATGCGAATTGCAAGAAAGCGATTTAACAGGGAGGCACCTGTTCCGTTTTTCGAATCACGCGTGACCCGCCGCTAGTACGACAAGGCGAAAAAACATGGATTCCTTCTCTCGAAGTGACCGCTCAGCTGATAACGATAAGGCCGGCCTACGCCTACGAGAGTTCGAACTCATTGCGATAAGGCTCAGTTAACGCCCGTGTCTACGAGAGTTCGAGCTCATGGGAGGTTCCCCCACTCCTACAGTTGGGGGGGGACGGAAATGCCGTCGACACACGTCGACCCCCCGCGCCCATCGCTTACGGCATTCCCCCCGCGTTTCCCCCGATCGCCCCAACCCCCCCGCCGAGGAGTCCCGAGTGCCGAAACATCCTTACTCTATCTACTGTTGCCTATTATCGGCGTACCCGTACTGCGGCCGTCTGTAGGCGTTCGTGTCTAACAGTATGCTCCTATATATTTCCATGTCCTCCTCCGTGTAAATCGTTTCGTTGGGAATTCTTTTGAAAATTAATTCGTACACTCCAGGGGTGCCCGCGTATATATTTTCGCCGATAAGTAAGAGTCGTCCGGTTTCATGTTGAACATCTTGTCGTCGAGCATCGTACCGCTGTCGCTGAGATACACTCCGTATACATTGTCGATTTCTGCTACCGCTGAAAAGCGCACTCACGTATTTACGTCCTAACGGTCCCAGCTGATTGTTCAAGATATTGCGACCCTGATACGTCTGCAGAGATTGTCTGACGGATGTCTCGAGCATCGGTGACGGTCCTGAAATCCCTCTTCTTCCTGAAAAACCTCTTCTTCTTTTGTCGACGGAAACGGAAACGATGTCGAACCGACAGCGAGCGGCGATTCTGTCGATGTGAAACCGACCGCGAACGAGACTCGCGGATCCGTCGGCGTAGATGCGATCGACGTGCCATCTAGGCGTTTTATTCTCCTCCTCGTTTTCGCTATCTTTCGCACGGGTTTTCCAGCGTCACCCACGTCGTCATTATCGTTCTCACTGTCTTTTCGCTTCCTTGTAGCTCCGGCAAGGATGTATGGCTTCGTCTCGATGACGACGTTGTCGTCGCGTTTCGATGACTCTGCGTCCCTCTCTCGTCATGAATTCTCGACGATTCGTTTCAACGGTTCGACGATCGGTTTGAACGTCTTCTCCAGAACGAGTTCATCCTCCATTTTACCGGTCTTTAGAGCTCTGTGTTTCTTGAGAATAGACGTTCGTGTCTTAGCGATCTCTCTTACCGTTCTTTCTTGTTCGGCGATACCTCTCATCATTCATCGATCCTTTCGCGATGTTCGAGAACCTACTGATCGTTCTACAGTACCGCGAAGTCGTTAAATCCTCGTCTATATCTACCGTTCCACAATCCGCTGTCCTTGTTTATCATTACGAATCCGTATTTGCGTCGCCAACATTCGCGACACAACGCGCAAAAATCCTCGTACGTCATATCGGTATTCACGTGATCATTGTATACATGTTTTAAATTTGTATTGTTCTGTTTGAACAGAATCAATATGTTCACATTGTCGCGTATCAGATGCTTCAGTATCCTGGCGTACGTCTGACACAGGTAGAAACAATCGACACTCGAGTGTCTACCCATGGCGAAGTACTACTCTGATCGTATCCTGTTTGTCGCATGCTACGTCGTCGAACACGAATATGGAATCGGGAAGCGCTTCGTTGGGCGGTACGACCTTGTTATTGTTCGAGAAAGCGTAATAACAGATTCCGTCTATCGATTCTAGTAGTTCCTCGAGATATCGATATTTCGGCTAATGCAATGATTTCGAGTACACGTATTTATACACGTCTACACGAGTACATTTTCGAAACATAGTCCGTGCGGGCTTTCCAGTAAACTTATCAGAAGTCTTACCAGAACTTCGTATCATTTGTCTTACCGTAGTTCGAAGGACCGCACACGATGCAACGTATCTCGGCAGCGAAGTACCGTGTCGACTTGTCTCTCTGGCCGTCACGCCAGACATTAGTTGCGATCTGCGGTCGAGATTCGATACTGTTATCGATTGTGGTTATCGTATGAACCGCACACTACTGTTTATGCACGTGCGCCGCATATGATCGAACTATTTATACCCCGAACGACGGATTCTTTCTCACAGTGATCAAAATGTTTCTCTCATTGAGACAAGGGAAAACACAATTTCTCGATCTGTCCGCGGAGCAGTTGCAATACATACCGAAGATCGTTCTTCTGGGCGAGTTTGGTGACTTCATCGAATTACTGTGGGATAAATTACCCGATCATTTGAAAGCGGATGCGGAGGTGCGAACCTCCCGTCCGTGTCAAGAACATCACAACCGTCCGTGGCAACGTGATCATTTCGACAGTCCGCTACCGAAGATCAAAGATTGCGCCCAATGCCAAAAAATGTGAGGGGTACCGGTCTGCTTAATCGTGCCATAAACGCGCTTCCCTTCGAACTACACATACCCGGATATCAGTTTTGCGGACCCGGTACTCGTCTCGCGAAGCGATTGACGCGCGGCGATAGAGGTATCAATCAGTTGGACGCGGCGTGCCGCGAGCACGACATCGCCTATTCGCGCAGCAACAATCTCGCCGATCGATACGTCGCCGATCGAGCGCTCGCCGAGAGAGCGCGTGAACGTATCACGTCGAGAGATTCGATTCTCGGCGAGAAGGCCGCAGCGACCGCCGTATGTGCGGCTATGAAAGCAAAGACAAAATTAGGTATGGGCATAAGAAGAAGAAAGAAAACGAAGAAGAAGAGAGTACTGCCGACAGCGAAACGCGGAGGCTTCTTGCTTCTTCTGCCGATGCTCGGCGCAATTGGATCTCTGATCGGTGGAGCGGCGGGCGTCGCGAAGGCGGTAAACGCTGGAAAAGCTGCGTGACGCCAACTCGAGGAACTGCAACGTCAATCGCGCGATAGAAGGTCACGGTTTGTATCTCGGTCCGTATAAACGTGGTCGATGTCGGGGTAAGAAGAGGTAAAGAAAGCTTCGCAGAAGGAGACATAAGTGATACTCGATGTGCCGTTATCCGAAGTTACGACGAATGAGCAGTTGGATCGATCCGCACGTCGATTGCGCATACCTTTTTTCAGAGTTGTATTCATGCGCGACGCGCTGCCGACGAGAGCGCGACGCAACGAGAGCGGTATCGTGAATCTCGATGACGGTGGGACCCGGTACGCTCTGGGTCGCTTACGCGAAGAAGGGAAACGACGTGCTTTACTTCGATAGTTTCGGCAATCTTCGACCTCCTACAGAACTCGAACGATATTTGGGAGAGGCAGTGAACGTGTTCTACAATCATCGTTCGTATCAGACTTTTGATCAGAGTGTGTGCGGTCAGTTGTGCCTACGGTTTCTCCGGGGAATCGATTGGACGCGTCTCGCATCATGTCGCTGACTCTCACGCTAACCGGAGGAAAAATCGTTCTCACGGCAAGCTATTTTCCCGCTATAGATCTGAGCGATGGCGAGTACGAGTTGGGTCTTACAAATTTTGAAACCTACAACACGATACTTAATGTTAACTCCACAAACAATGTATTTTATTTCGACGACAAGAAGATCGTTATTCCCGAAGGATCGTATGAATTACCGGCCATAGAGAAATATCTGAGTGCCGCTATATCTCGCGAACGAGCACGATCAGCGACGACGAATAAAGACGATGATGACGAATACGTCTTCGAGGAGAAAAACGACAAACGGAACGTACCGCCGATCGTTCTTCGCACTAACGGGAATACTATGAAGGGCGAGATCAAATGTGCCTACAATATAGATTTCACTGGACTCAATAATTTTTACTGGGTTTCTCAGCAAATCGGAAAATAAAGTAAAACAAATGGTTCACGTCCGATAAATCGGTAAATATAAGTAAATATAAGAGAGTAAATATCGTGCGTGTGGAGTGCAACATTACTACAGGCGCCTACAGCAACGGAAAATCTGTACACACGCTACATGAATTCGCGCTGAATGTTCCACCAGGATATAAACTCTCGGAAACTCCCACGCAGGTCATTTATCTACCGATCATCGCGCGAAACGTTACCGATATTGCAGTGCGTGCATGCGTGCGTGCGTGCGTGCG
>JAJVSH010000253.1:173030-183167 GCA_021460005.1 Tetramorium alpestre | reverse complement strand
GTGCGTGCGTGCGTGCGTGCGTGCGTGCGTGCGTGCGTGCGTGCGTGCGTGCGTGCGTGCGTGCGTGCGTGCGTGCGTGCGTGGTTCGCGGTTTCATATATCTAAATGTCGAAAAAATATTTTTATAATTTTTGACACAAAAAACATCCTGTTCCTCGAGATATGTTTCGCGATTTCTTATCTCGAAGTACCGAAAAAAATATTTGATAATCTCGGCACGAAAAAACATCTTGTTTCTCCAGTTGTGTTTCGCGGTTTCTTATCTCGAGATACCGAAAAAATATTTCTTATAATTTTTGTCAAGAAAACAAACATCCCGTCCTTGGAGGCGTGACTCGCGGTTTCTTATCTTGAGGTACCGGAAAAAAAATATTACTTTTTCTTCATCGGGAATACGCATTTCCTCTGTCTCGTTTCTCACTGTCAATCAAAATGTATTGTTATTTATTTATTTAAAAAAATTAAAAAAAATATTACGTTTCCGTTCTCCTATCTCGACAAAAGAAAACTTCTTTTTACTGAAGTGCGTTTCATTCTTTGTCTCTAAGAATGTATATAAACAAACATCGACTCGATATTCTCTCTCATTAGAATCATGTCACGCAGACATGTCGAGTTTACCACCGACATTCATCGATCTGCAGGGATTCATCATCAACGGCAAGTTCATGGTGAAGGAAACGAGCAATATTAAGACCCGCCAGGATATTGACTCATCACGTATTCCGTCAACCGATACCGTGGAACGCAAAAGGAAAGATCGTGCTGGCTCATCACGAATCATCACTCACTACAATGGACTGATGGGGACGTTGATTACGTCAAGGCAAGAAGCATAATTCGCCGTGCTGTGTGCGATCCAATCGGCGAGGAATCGCCGCCCCGCATCGTATACGTGAAAAGTCTGCAAAAAACTGAGTGGTTGCGAGAAATTCTGGGGGATGATCTCGAGGACGCTGGCCTGTCGATCGAGACGATGGATTCGGAGTTTAGCGACATAGATCGTCTGGACAATTTAGAAAAACCAGGGACCTTTCGTTGCGTTCGTTACACACGAAACTGTGCTATGGAGATAGTCTTTGCGCAACTGGTGGATCGAACGTCAGAAGAAAATATCGGAGATGTAATTTCTTTGTAATCACATATTTTTTTAATAATACATATCGATAAAAATATCTCTCGTGTAACAATAATATTATCTTAAAAAATAAATATATATTCGCAATTAAATATATAAAATAATCAATTATTTTAGAGATAAAAGAAATATTATATACAAATGTATCCAATAGTAGCTTATTTCGAGAGCTTTCCAAAACGCTATAATGAAGTATGTTTTTGTCAAGTAGGTAAAATCATTCAAAAGTGAATACTTTATGAGATATTTCATATTTTATATTAAAAAATGTCATAAAATTTAAATTAACTCGAGAAATACTTAACAAAAACATACTTCATTATAGCGTTTTGGAAAGCTCTCGAGATAAGCTACAAGAATATGTAATAAAAAGTATAGAGTTCCGTTTAAAGAATCGAAGGTGACTTTCACATGACTTTCAAATAATTATCCAAGGTCAAACTATAGGCATCATCTTGTGTCCCCCTTCAAATCCTACAACTTTCATCTGACCCATTTTGCTGTCTCTCCCTTCCCTGAAGAGTTATTCAGCCGTCCTGATTCAAACGGGACATCCTGTATATGTATCGTACGTAATTAAAAATTTTTTTCAAAATACTAAAATCGCCCATTTTTTCTCATACCCTCTCTCTCTTACAACGAATACGCGATCAAAGATAGGCAGGAAAAAAAACAGTGAACAACGTATAGACAAAAATATTTTTTTTATTATCTCTCTTCGCATCTCACTTACAGGAACAGAGAAAACACAGCAATATGTTACACAGAAACACAGCGATCAGTAACGTCATCGTTATCATCCTCGGTATCGTCGCTGCTGCTTCGAGCGTTAGTCTCGTCATTGTTATTATTATTGTTGTCGGAAACGTCGATCGTCTTCGACAACGTCGCGGTTTGCAATGCCTCTTTGACTCTCATCGTGGCATTTCGCACCGCTGCTCTGACCTCCGGGACCGCGGTTTGCAACGTTTGCAGTGCCTCTCCGATTTCCGGTATCGTCGCGGTTTGCAATGCTGTTCTGATCACGTGCACGTCTCTCGTTACTCTCATTAGTTCCTCGTTGGCGTCATCGACTACTCGCCTCATCTGCTTTATTACATCTGTCACATTTCTTCTGTGTCAAAAAAAACATTTTTTATTATAAATATTTTATTATAATTTTTTAATCTTTGTTCTAAAAAAACACATTCTTTCTCAGGACATTCTTATCAAGGTTGTATTCCACTTTCATTGTTCTCGGCGAAATCCTAACGATGTCGCGAGTCGTCGTGTAGATCGATGTGATACTCTTCGAGAGAACGGTCACATCGGTCAATAGCGCTTCCGTTTGCGCGCTGAGATTGTCGATCTCCGCGACGAAATCTTCGATTTGATTCATCTCTCTTTTTTTTTACGAATAGTTGCAAATAGTTGCGCTCCGTGCGACAGACGAATCTCGTAATGACAGACTCGCGCGACACCGACGGCGTGTCCTCCTTCGAGATGATGTATTTTATTTTGTTTTTGCGGTAACGCCGATTATCTCTCGACTCTATTATCTCAATTAAAACCTCGACGATTCTACTTTTCTTATTCTAATAATAGGAAGAAGGAATCCAATGTCGCAATGTAAACGAAAACAAATAATCATACGAGATTAGAAATTAAAGGTTTTCTTTATTCATTTTTTTCCATTTCTATACATTACATTCCGAGAATCGTGAAAGAAAGAGAGAGAGATTACGAAACAAAGTGAGGCCAGTTCACAGTCTATGTCGTTGCGATCGTAAAAGTCGGCTTAACGTATCGCCTCGGAAACGATCGTCGGTTTCGCGACGATAGTGACGAAATCGAAAAAACGCTTATATTTCTCGTCGTTTTTCACTACAGTGTTGAGCGCGGTGACGATTCAATTCACATAATCCTCGAGACTAGTACATGACATCTACGGTGTTCAAGGAGTAGTCGGAACGCACTCGTACGCCTCGAGACGTAGAATCGGTAGATTATTGATTCTACCGAATCGCAGTGTCAGGTTTCCGACGTGTATCGGAGAGTTCGCGTCGGCGTCGGCGTCGGCGTTACGAGAGTATGATCTGCTTCTGTTCGACGAAACCTCTCCAGACCTCAAGCGAGATCGCGATCTCCTTGCTGTGACAATCTCCCAATATGATGTTCACGTACAAGGAAAGTTTGACGGTGATACAGATATCTATGTACTTGTAACTCGTCGGTTGTCGTCAACGGATATTGTCTCGTCAAAATGTTGATTCCCTTACGAGCGATATCGATATTGTTGTGTCTGTAAAAAGTAATTGAATATTGAAAATAAAAAGAGAGAGAGATAGAATTTTAAATGGAAAAACAATTTTTCTCACGCATTTGTAGTTGTCGTCGGACGCTCGTCCTGTATCTTTCTCTTCTTCGTTCCGCCGTTCGCGATTTCGTCGTTGCCTTGTGGTATCTGTCCGAAGGAGAACATGATAGTAGCTTCACCGTTGACGGGCAGCGTTACACTGACTCTCTCTCTCTCTCTCTCTCTCTCTCTCTCTCTCTCTCTCTCTCTCTCTCTCTTTCTCTCTGGGAATAACATTTCGGTTTGAAGAAATATTTTTCTTTCTCTTCTTCACGTACAAAAATGTTTTTATCTCTCCTCCTACTCCTCCTCCTCCTCCTCCTGTCGCTCGTGCGCGATAACACTATTTATTCGAACGAGGCGATTAAGTAGAGGTATCTGTTCCAACAGACCGTCCTTCGGACAAACGACACCTATGATCTGCAGATCCATCTTTCCTGCCGCTGTAACGCGTCGCGTAAATTCGTTGTACTTGTACCGTCGATGTATTGAACGCTGACGTAATGCCCTGCGGAATTCCCGAAAATTTTTATTTTTATTTTATTTATTTACTATCCTTTCAACGGGACAACACTCCCTCTGGTACAGACAAATTATATATAAAAAAAAGATAAGTAAATCAGTCTTGAATGATATAGACTATACGAAATAGACGAACGGCTATGTGAGAAATACTGAATACAAAACTTAATTCCAATTGGGAAACTGCTTTTTTATCATGTTAGGATTAACATGAAGAAGATCAATATGATCAGAGAATTTATTAGCCACTAAACATAAACGGTCTAGTGGCTTATGTTTCCCATAGGATGTCCTATGCGTATCNCCTGACATTATGAAATTCGTTAGGTAGAATTGTTTGTATGATGTCCTTGGCCAAGTCCAGATCCGATACAATTGAATCCGTTTCAGGTTCGACTTCATCCAAATTAAAAAGAATGACATTCCTGGATCTTTTTTCTCTCTCAGATAATTCCAACAAGATATCATCNTCATGAGAGTTAGGAATGACATGCGTATGCAACTCACGAGTCTCCAANTTTTCTATTCTNTCCGACAGCCGTTGGATACTGCCTTTTAACGTTTCAATGTCAGCCTTATAGACTTCGAGAATNTCCTTTCGAAAATTTGCNAACTCGGAGCGGATTTCCTTACGGATCATATCACGTATCTCATCCAAAAAAGGGCTATTTAATGTATTCTGCCCTGCCTGTCGGGAGTCACTTCCAGTAGCAGCACAGTTTACAACTGTTACAGTTTTACAAATTTGCCTCCTTGATGTGGGTGCCCCGTGCGCGATAAGCAGGCTGGATGTGATGCAATATCACATAAGGTGCAAATTATCGGTTTAACTACGACTGTACCACAGCCTTTACAAGTTTTTCTTCCGTCCATGATTATCAGAATATTAGATATTCAAAATATCGCGTTGATATTATTGTGCCTTATAACTCGCATTTAACAGTCGTCAATCTCTCTCACGAGATCGTTGTTGTAAGAACGAAAAATCGCCCTTTATTGGTATTGATCACGGCGTTGATCCTAGCGTTAGTTGGAAGTCCGAAATCGCTGAGAGATCTCGGCCAACTCGATATCAATTCGTAGTTCGGATAACCAACTCTGTAAATCATTTTGTCCACGAACAGCACGAGATCGCCCGAGAGAGTTTGATACGCGCCCGAGACACGCGTAAAATTTTTCGGAAGAAATCTCATGTAATCGCTCAGCGAGAGCGGTTTGTCGTAGGTCTTTCCCTCGATGTCGATCGTCCATACATTTTGTCTGTGAGCGATAAATATTCTATCGTCCAACATCAATACGGAATCGATGCGTTGCAGAGCGCACAGATCCGTCTCGAGGCTTCTCTTCGTCGTCGTGGACAGCGTCGTCGTCGTCGTCGTCGTCGTTATCAGACGATCGTCATCGTTCTCACCGTACAAGTGCCGAATCTTGAGAACGTCCTCTTCACCGAGTTCCACGGAAAAAGCTTTATCAGGCGCGAATGGCATTATCGATCCTCTGTTTTCACTATGAGGCAGTCCTAGAGCGTGACCGATCTCGTGCACCAACGTTTGTAGTAGATTAAATGTACCCGGGGGATTCTCGTCTAAGAGAATATACCACAGTTCCGCGAAATACGTGTATCTCCGCGGTAAAATCGCTCTCTTCGGTCGGAAAGTATGCGTGAGCGAGGACACCGCCTCTTCCGTCGAATCGCGCATTGCACACATTACCGTTTTTTTCTCCTGTTAAAATGAGCGTCCTTGAGAAACACGAGCAGTATGTCAAGATTGTCCGTATCGCGTTCGAACGTCAAGACGGATTGTGCCGCCTTACACTCAAGGGGTTAACAAAGAAAGAAGAAAAATTTGTACGGACCACTGAACAATATGCCTTTGAGACATTAAAAAATAAATTAACTACTGCGCCCGTGTTAAGATACCCCGATTTCACGCGTGAGTTTATTATCATCACAGACGCATCGGATTACGCCGTCGGCGCTATAATATCTCAAGATACGATAGGTCAAGATCGCCCGATCGCCTACGCGAGTCGCGTATTATCGCGAGCCGAACGAAATTATAATACAACCGAAAAGGAATTGCTTGCCATCCTTTGGGCAGTAAAACATTTTAGACCATATTTATACAAAACTAAATTTAAAATAGTTACCGACCATAAACCGTTAATATGGCTATTCAATGTAAACGATCCCGGATCGAGATTAATTCGCTGAAGATTAAAACTCGAAGAATATGATTACGAGATAATTCACAAATCCTGAAAAACAAACGTAAACGCCGATGTGTTAAGTAGAAACGTCGCAGCCACCGTGCGTATTTAAGAAAATATTATAAATAAAGAAGAAGAAGAAACCAACAACCCACGAATTTATAGTGAGAAAGAAAAACTTATATCATAAAAAAATATTTTATGAATATCACGATGCTCTAACAGGCGGACATTAAGGAATAAAATAGGCGCACATTAAAACGCATACGAATAAACCACACGTGGGCAGGCATTACTAAAGACGTGGAAAGATATATCGCTAAATGCGATTATTGTCAAAAAAATAAGCTGCAGCTTAAAGCAAGGGCACCTCTCGTAATTACAGACACGCCCGATAAATCTTTCGAAAAATGCGCGCTTGATATTGTAGGACGTTAACGATAACGAACGCAAAGAATAAATATATTTTAACCTTTCAAGATTGCCTAACAAAATTCAATAAAGCTATACCGGTACCGAATCAAGAAGCCGCAACGATTGCTAAGGAATTTAACGAAGATAGTATTCGAACATGGAAAAGTATTCAGAAAAAGTATTGACCGATCAAGGAAAAAATTTCGTAGAGAGTTGATATTGAAGTGAGATGTTTAAGGACGTATGCAAGCTATTAAAAATCGAAAAGACGTAAGAAAGAAGACAAACTACTGCTTATCACCCCAAAAGCAACGGAATCCTTGAGCGTTCACATCGAACTCTAGTCGACATCTTCGTTATTACATTAATGAAGATTAAACAGACTGGGATGAATGGATACCATACGCTATGTTCATGAATAATACTATACCTTATACGGCAACAGGATATACACCTTTCGAACTTGTATATGGACATCCAGCTACCCTACCGTCAGCCGTAGCGCATCCACCAAAACCGTCGTATACTTTCGACAATTATGCACAAGAATTGAAACAGAGGCTACGAGCAACGAATCAAATCCAAGGAACGATTAAAAGAAGAAAAGCGAAAATCGAAAGAATATTACAATAAAAAATGAAAAGAAATTGAATTCAAGATAGGAGATAAAGTCCTACTGTATGATGAAACGCTCCGCCGCGAACGATCTAAAAAATTAGACGCCCTGTGGACCGGCCCATGATGTTACAGAAAAATTCAGACGTAAACTACACAATAAAAATGGGTCGAAGAAAATTATGTACGTACGTGAATAGGCTCAAAGCATATATATAAGCGCATAAAATGATAAAAACAAAATGTATAATCAAATAAATAAGAAATAAAAATAAATATAACTAACTAAAAATAAAAGTAATAAAAAAAGATTACTCACCATCAGAAGAAAAATCCAAACAAGCGAAGAAAACCAGAAGCAGAAGAAAAACACTTAAACTTACATTACTTAAAAAACACTTAAGTCTAAACCACGAACAAAAAGAACAAACTTAAGAATTTAAAAAATTTAAAAAACTGAAACTAAACGAAACACTTTGTTATATAACTTTAGTTAACCTGATTAATGTCATCATCGTCCGAATCACGACGAGCACGACGCGGAACAAGGGGCCCGCGCACATAAACTTCCCCCTCAAATTCAAATTCGGAGGACACATCGGAATCACTCGAAAAGTATTCAAAGTCTCTTACGTCTAGATGATCCAATGCAAGGGGCACACTGCCTCGATATCATTGATACAGCGAGCAATTGACCGTATCAGCAATCTCCCGTACGAGATCGTCGTGAGCCTCATCGCCATCCGTGACAAACTTGAGATTGCCAGCAGCTAAATCATCTATAACCATATTAACAACCGCGTGTACAAGATCGTCCAAATCTCCTCGAGGAAGCTCCATATCCTCCAAGGGAGGCCCCACATACGCCATGGGAGGCTCTGCACCATTTACGGAAGGAGAAAAAGGCCTCCCTCATCAACTTCCTCACCATCCCAAATATCCTTTAGAAATCGAAGAATACACATGTTAATTGTAGCAAAAATCTTATGAACAACAATAACGAGCAAAAAAAAATACCGCACAGATAGACGAGCTGAGGAGTACTGAAGACGCACTCGGCAACGAGATGAGATCTCATAAACGCTGACCAATTACAATAAGAGACGTCAATGAACTAAGAGATGATAAATATAAATATGAGAAGAACTGATAGAAACTAATCCCTTAAGCGAAACACGAACACTGTGAGATAACAACAGCGCAACGGTTCACAGCGCGATGATGCACAGCATCCAACTACACTTTGAATGAATAAAAATCTAACTGACAAAGAGAAAATAATAAAATAAATACCTCAAAAAAAAAAAAAAAAAATATTCTTATATAACATTGCAGAACTATACTGCGGATGACATTATGTCTCAGAGAAGAACCTAGCGAAGGAAAAACGCTTTATAAAATTGAAAACTTCACCCATCACTCAGGAATATATTTCGAGAAGATAGGAAGATTATACCAAGTGGAATTATCATGGAAATTAGTCATCAAAATAAATATCACAACGTTAACGAAAAGGTTAACACAACTAGAATTATATATTCAAAAAAACAAAAAATTTATGCAAAATAACAGTTGCAAAAAAAGAAACATGCGAAAATTTTAATGCCATTGTAGAAAAAGAATATCAAAGGACAAACCGTCTAATAGAAAGAATAAATTCTATATATAAACAACCGACAATACAAAAAAGAGGACTAATTGACGGAATAGGTTCAATTGCCAAATCACTATTCGGCACTATGGACGCTAATGACCAAAAACTCATCAACGAACAGTTGACGATACTACATGACGCACAACAAGTAATGCAATATTCAATAAAAAAATCAAATTAAAATAATGCACGCAACAATAGCTCATATTGACGATACGGAAAAGACGATACAAAACAACGAATACCTCCTCGCGAATGCGACAAAAAATCTAAAAACCCAGTTGTTAGAAAAAGAACAGCAGGATAACATACACGAAAAATTTATAATAATCAACGCGATTTTAGCAGACTTAACACGCGATACAGAAGATGTATTAGAATATCTAACATCGATAAGAAAGGGAATTATGCATCCTCGACTAACTATCGATCAAATAATAGAAGGCCTTAAAGATGCGAATTTTTAATGACCAGAGCGATTTTACTTTCCGTTTAGAGTAAAAAAGGAAGAATGGCCAACGATAGAAAAATCCGCGATCATAGTGCGTATTGCGATACCGAAAATATATACACCATTCTACGTTTTCCTTTAACCTCACTACCAAAATATGAAATATTAAAAGTAATTAAAAAACCTACTCCAAATCACGATAACATCTTTACCCTTATAGAATTCATTAATCCCCTCACAGCTATAGATATAGAACGACGCACAGTGGTCCAGAATGTGAATTTAGCGACTCATCCGTTTTTTTCAAAGTGACAAACAAAAATATTAATCATTATAACTTTGAAGTACACATCCCAATTAAAGTTAAAAATGCATTTTTAAACAAAAAAATATGTTAAATCATGAGTTTAGTAAAGAATAAGCACAAATACGATGTGAAAACTCAATGAAAATCGTCATCGCGCGCGATGCTATTCTTGTCTCACTTTTGACATTTCAGTTGATAATAAATTAGTTTAATGTTTTATTTTACTACAACAAGTATCAATGTTGCAGGTAAATGTATTAAATGTACTCATATATAGCACTTTTAGCACTTGTTATTTCGCCGTGCCTGAGCGCGCGAAATTTCAGCCCTGTCATTCGTAAAATATAATCGCTTCCCATTTAAAAACTATTGTACCCTCGACATTTTTGTATTAGGCTTTTCGTCTTGAAATTTTCTAAAGAATCTGTCATCAAGAGGATATCCGGTAGTTTTAGGACACCCTGTATATATATAAAAATTTATATATATA
>JAJVSH010000253.1:128906-150276 GCA_021460005.1 Tetramorium alpestre | reverse complement strand
TTATTTTTTGGGTGCCGAAAAATGAATTTACACTCCTGGTAATCGGCCTACTCTAGTCGCCATATTGGCGTCACGTCAGTCACATTTTTTCCGCGAAGTGTCCAGACCTGTGTATAAGACCGTGCGTTAAACAATAATGTGGCAGCAGCCCTGGGAGTAATGAAAAAGAGCAACGAAAAACTGGTCAAAAGAATGAATGACGACGCGGACAAATTTTCGAAGAAAGTGGAAAATTTCGCCGAATCGTTGTCGAGCAACGACGAAAAATTAAAAACATTACTGACATCGTTAACAACGTTGCGAGATTTTTCAAAAAAGACGGACGAAAATATAAACGACAATGCGAAGAAGATGACTGATGCTTCGAAGAAGGTGGACGAAAATACGAGAAAGATCAACGACACTACGAGAAAGGTGGACGAAAATACAAGGAAGGTCAACGACGCTGCGAAAAAGGTGGACGAAAATACGAGAAAAGTGAACGACGCCGTGAGAAAGGCAAACGATGCCACGAGGAAGGCGAACGACGTGGCAAAAAAGACGGACGACGCCGCGAGAAGAGGCGAACGAACTGTCGAAAAAAATCGATGACATCTCGAAGAGGATGTCGATGAACGACCAGAAAATAACCAAAACGCTGTTGGATCAAGAGGAAGAATTTAAAAGGTTAACAATTTAACCTTTTAAACATATTTAACCTTTTATACCTAAACCAATTTAACCTTTTAACCATAAACAATTTACGAACATTCGTCAAACGTGAATTAACAGTTGTCAAAAAAATTGTTATGCATTTTTACAGAACGATAGAGGAGAGGCATATAATATCGAGACCGCCGTATCCTCTCATAAACAAACCGAAACCGAGGCATATTAAATCAGGTAACGCGAAGGAAGCGAATATTCCGGACGACGACATCGGCAACGACGACGAAAAGGCTAACAAGGAGCTCGAGAACGAAGAATTCGATATGGACAAAGCATCGGAGGACGAGATCTTCGCTTGGCTGGAAAAGGACACAGATATATAATTCCTCTCGACGAACGATGAGTGGCGAAAAACGCAGATTCGTCGAAGAGTTGTACGCGAAAAAAATTTCCGCGTCGTCGCGTCGTGGTACGCGGATACGATGATCTGTGGCAGGCTGACGTGGTCGAGATGCGTACGTACGCATGACAGAACAAAGGTCACAATTACATACTCACGGTCATCGATGTATTGAGTAAGTACGCGTGGGCATTACCCCTCAAAATCAAAGATGGAAAAGAGCCGCGGCAATATCTAAAATATTTTGCGAGGACGCGCGATGTCCGAAGAATCTGCAAACCGACCAAGGAAAAGAATTTTACAACTCTCACGTGCAGGCAATCGTAAAGAAACGCAACATCAATCATTATTCCACGTATTCAGTGATGAAGGCATCAGTTGTAGAGAGATTCAATCGCACTCTCAAGAACAATATGTGGAAACTTTTCACGCTCAACGGATTGCAAATGGATCGACTCACTGTCGAGCCTATTATCGGACTACAATCATCGACGACATCGAACGATCGGGATGCGAACGGCTGATGTGATGCCCGACAACGCCGAGAGACTTCTGTCCACGGTATACAGTCACGCGAAGATCGCGGCTCCGTTGAGGTTTCGATGAGCCGGTGCTCGTGAGCAAGTTCAAGACACTGTTCGAGAAAGGCTACATTCCAAATTGGACCACGGAGATCTTCCGTATCGCGAAGATACAACAAACTAATCCAGTAACGTACCGATTGACAGATTCTCGCGGAGAAGCCATCACCGGAGGATTCTACGAGCACGAATTGCAGCGGGTCTCCAATCCCGACGTCTATCTCGTGGAAAAAGTGTTACGAAAACAGGGTGACAGGGCGTATGTAAAATGGTTAGGAATGGACAATTTGTACAACTCTTGGATCAAGAAGGACATATTGTGAAGAAATAATACACTATTTACAATTAGATTAAACTTTTTTATTTTCTCAAAATAATACATATGTTACGATACTCATTCTTTTTCAAAATACACGTGTATCTACGATACATTTTTTTATCTTTTTTATTTTTATCTCTACAATAATATATTTTTTCATTCCAATACACCGCATTGCAACGGCACATTGTAGTGCCCCCACGGTAATGTTTCATAGGAATCAAGCGTAACGTACCTCTTGTCATCATACGGACTGAGAGCGAGTTTCCGCTCCGAAACGGTATACACCTCGTGCAATCTCGAACGTATACACGATTGACGTGTAGATCGCTTCTTCGCCTCGTTCAGATACCGTATGTAATCTTCGAACGTTATTTCTCTCGCGACGACACTACTACTAATACCCTTTATTCTCTTTTACCAGTTACCCTTAGAGCGTTCTTCGCTCTCAGTCCTACGAATTCCGTAATCGCGCCGTTGTTCTCATCCTTCATGAGACCCGGTACCTTCTTCGTTCATACGCGGCATACCGATTCGTTGTTCTCGGAAAAATCGCTCATGTCGAATCGCGCGATGTCACGTCTCATTTCGGCGTATGCGTCCTCGCACTGGAGAAGATATATCAGACTGTCGGTATCTGTATACATTATCTTACATTGTCGCGATACAACGGTGCTATGTGACCATAGTGAAAATTGTATAGTCGCGTCTTTGATATCTCGAAGATACACATATCCACGTAGATCGGTTTATTGAGTTTGATTTCGAGTCTGCGTAATTTGATAGCCATTAGATTTTTGGAAAAGACGCTTTTACTATGAAAATTTGATTTAGCCATCAACACCTCCGCATCGCGTCTACCCTCCCAACACGTCACGAGATGCATGTCTACGTGCTCGCGTACGTTTTTCATCGTTTTTTCAAATACCGCGTTGTTCATCAATTTGTACATATTTTTCTCAAATTCGTTGTCGGCGAGAGTCCTGAACGTCATATTGAGCTCGATGTATCCGCAGAGCCACGGAGATTGCGTGAACCGTAGAACGCGATGTATCCTCGTCAGTCGCAGACCGTGTTGCAAACATTGCTGCAGATTGCGATAATGAATAACGTAACGATTCTTGTCACGAAGCGTTGCGAGCAATTTGTCGGACCGTTTTCCGGGCTTCTCGCGCGTCGGACAGAACGGCAGATCGGCGTGAGCGTTGTGAAACTCTCGCGGATACGAGAGATCGACCTCCAGAATATAACCGACGTCGGGCGCTACCGACGTCACGTTGAAACTCTCCGCGTTCTCGACCCATCGAAAATTCGCATACGGCAACGATTCGCACATGGCCCAAATTGTTAATATCGTACAATTTGGGCAATGTACAAATTGTTAACATCGAAATACATAAAATACGTTGACGGTCGCGACGAATCATACGACATATACTTGTTGTTGGCTCGCGCGTATTTGCTCGAGCACTGGTTCAATCCGCCGTGTACGCCGCGCTCGACGAACATCACCATGTCGATGTCGGTGAGCAGCTCGAAGTAAATACCAATACGCTTCAGCATCGCGTCCTACGCGAATCCCGGTAACGTGTAATAATGCGCGGGATCCAACTCGTAACTATGTATGCAGCTGTCGCAGAAATTCTCAAAAACGTCCGACAAAAAAGTCCGATAGAAGAAGTACGTCCGTCTTCAGATACAGATCGCTGTAATCACCGAGATCTCTCGTACCAAAACGCCGCCAGATTTTACTCGCGTGTTCGTAATCGCTCTCACGGTCTCACCGGTGAGAGAACTGCGGAACGCTTCCCGCGACGGTAATCGAATTTTCCGCAGCTTCTCGACACTACTGACATACTCGTATGGAAAAACGCCCTTCGGGTCAAAAGTTCGAAATCGTCCACGCCGATCTCGTCGAATTGCGAACACGTTATCCTCAGCTTGCTCCTGTTGAGATACGACACCAATTTCTCGAGACTGGTATCGAGAAACTTATATGAATCTACGAATCGTAATTTCACACAGTTCTTCCACCTGTCCTCGATTTCCGATGTACCCTTTACATTCTTGTAAACGATATGTATCTCTCCTTCGTGATCGGTAGTAGATCGACAGTACCTTCGAAAGCGTTGGCGATAGACTCGATTATGAAATGCGCATCGTATCCCAACAGATTGTGGAAAAATATCAGTACAACGTACGATTTTCTGTACTTAAAATTACAACACGAATGAGCGGTACCTTTGTAACGACCCGTCACGTGACAATGGTCGCGAACGCGCGATTCAATCGAGTTGAACGGCCCGTTGCACACGTAACAATACGTCGCGTTTGAAAAACTAAGTTGCTCGTCGTCAGTAAGTTCGACGGGGGACGCGTCAACAGAAAGTACCGTAATAACGCGATGCGCGAGCGCGTTCAGTTCACTGACGGACCACGAGATGCACTCCTGACCGCGATTAAACTTATAGACAGAGGGAATCGTATCGTGTGCGCTACACACGTAATATCCGACGCTGAAAACTCGAAGGTGTTGATAGGCGTAACTGTTCGTCGACGGATCTTCATCCATCCTCTTCTCTTCCTCCTCCTCTTTCTCCAAAACACACTCCAGATCAGCATAGATCACGAAAGGCAGTTGTTCTTTTTTTTCGTAATTGTTGAAATAGAGTCACTTATCGTCGTCCTTCAGAAGAACAATAGCAATATCGTTTATTCTCGCGCAATCCGCGCCGTGAGCGGACAGTCTCTCTCTCTCGTAGGAAAATAATGAAGACATCTGCGAGGAAAAAAAGAAAAAAACTTTAATTGTCGCAATTCTTACGTGTCTCTCTCTCTCTCTCTCTAACTTACCGATCGCACACATGCTTCATGTGACTATGTTTGTTTATCTGAGAACCCAACAAATGCGACAAATTCTTGATTCAAACGAAATGTCCGATGTCGTTGTCTTGCGATGTACTCTCAAGATACAACAGATTAACGTGGCGGCCTTTCTTATCACCTGTAAGCTTCAAAGGGACAATCTCCGTACTGTTTTTCCGCTACCACCATCCTTGTCTCGAATGGTAAACACATTGATGGAAATATCGTTGAGACGCTCGAATCTCGAGATCTGCTTTAGAGATGGGAAACTCGATTCCGTTGAGATTCAGCTTGGTGGTATAATGAGGACACTCGGTGCATCTGTTTACGTTTTTGGCGGTAGGATACAGAGCGGCAACGATGGACCACGCGAAGCACTCGTTATCTGCGGACCGCGCGTTGATCACCACCTTCTTCCATCTTATCTCGCTCGGCGTCTCCATCCAACATTCAGCATGCATGGGATTGTATTTGTTGATATTCAACATAAGATTCAATATACGAGACAAGGCCCATCCACTGTCACGCTCTTAAGACTCCTCCAGACCCGTCAGTATGCTGTCGATCACGTTTACGTCGTACCATTCTCGCAGATCGGACATTCCGAAGAACGGATGGTTTTTAGTGGCGATAATCTTAACAGCTACCTTAACTCCCGAAACGAACTCGCCGTTGAACACTATTGACCTTCAAACAAGCGTGTCTCTCGAGATTCTTGCGAACCCGAATGAGAACCTCATCCCTAGCGTCCTTGAGAAATCGGCGAGATTCGACGTAAGTCAAATTGATTATCGCACCGGTCAATACGCGATGTTCGAAGGTCGTTTCGATCACCGACCATGAAAACCCTCGCTGATCCGTGGCCGCTACTACCGCCGCCGCCAGTATGAGTGAAACGATCGCAGAAACTTTCTCGCACCCTCCAAGAGAGATATTCGGAACAAGGATTGCAAAGTTCCGGTACACGTCTTCAGACATTTGTCTCGACAGGTATCGCGCAAAATCTGGACTCACTCGTCGCAACGCCGCTCCTAAGCGCGAAACGCCTCGACCGTCGATCGTTCTGGCGAATTCGACGAGATCGCGCATCTCTCCGATCCCGTCCATATTTTTTTCTCCTCACTACGATTTCCTAGATCCGATCCACAACGATTCCCCCGTAGTGTTCTCCGGTACTCTGATCTCGAGATCCCGGATTTTCCTTCTGCGACCGCCACGTTATATCCTTCCCTCTCGATTCGCGCCTGTTTTTATTCCAAAGAAAAGACTTGTATCTAAACGCCACGGAATTACAGGCGATTATTGTCTCTATCCACAGTTTCTCTCGTGGCGTCTGAAATCCGATCTCTCTCCGCATATGATAGATCGCTAGAAACCAACGAGGATCCTCCTTTGAAACGTTAACGGAACGCAGAAGGATTCCTCTCGGCGACTCGGAATCGTCCGACGACAACGATTCGCTGCAGGAAAAATCTACGTACAACGAAGAGTCGCAAGTCGTCTCGGAGAATGTATCGGACGACTGTAGGAATGATCGGTGAAACCATCCATACCTCAATTTACACGCGAGAGAAAAAGGTCAATAGTAATTGTGCTTGAACTGTCCGTACTCACTGTCCGAGGCACAATAGAGACGATTTTGAGTGGTAATAAAGTTGAAATACGTTCGACACGGAACGAGGAGAACACCGGGAACCATTTAACGTGAAAAATTTCGATGATCTTAAGCACACTGTCGTTATCTTTCCACATAACGGGAATTCTTTTGAGAAAGAGACTCACCATCGTTATACATTAAATAGGATTCACCGTCTACGATCCATTTTCCATAGAATTCATCGTCTACGATAAATTTTTCCCCTTCGACATCTCTCAATAACAGCTTGCGACGAGCTTTTCCGCTGATTACGCCGATAATTAACGGAGGCTCGTCAGAATCGATTGAACGGCAAGGAACAGAGGTGTCGTGCGCTCTTGACCCGAACGAAAATCTCTATTTCACGAGATGCAATTTCGAATGGGTGCCAGGCGCGATATTCGCACCACGATACTCCAACGGTCAGGAAATTTTGAACGTACGATAAATTCTACATTGCGCGACACTCCCGGTAGCTCGCGGAGACGACAGTTCGCGAAAATAACGGACGATCAGAAAAGGATACGTGTTACTGAAATTACACTCGCTCTATAAAACAAAGAAAACATATATTTAATAATGGACGAAATTGGAGTTTAGTATAATACGCGGGAGTAGCTCTCACCAACGCAGAGACAACAAGAGCAGTCACCGAATGTGACATCCAGAATTCCGGATTATGCGATAGACAGAGTATCTCACTTAATATTTGCCGCGACTCCGAATAGAAGTTACAATACCGAGACTCCGGACGACTCCCGGCAATCCGATACGCGATCTCACAAGTGATTCTCGCAAGGGGCGATATGACGATAACGTAGAGATTCTTGTAATTACTTCGAGCAGCGGAAAATTCAAGATATGGTAATAATAAAGTACACGATGCTGTGACTGTCAGCGGCCGCGTGAGCGGAGACGATCTGATTTTCGCGGGCGGAATCCGTGCGATTTCTCGTTCTCGTGCTTTACTCCACGAATAAATGTAATTCTCACGCACTGTATTCTAGCCCGATGACGATATCAATCTTTATTCGGAAACAGTCAACTCCTCCCGTAGGAACGCGCGAGCGGAAATTCACCGCCCGATTTGCGACTGAGACACGTGGCCGTTCAAGGTGACCGGCCAAAACGGAGCAAAACGAGACAACACGATACCCATGCCCGGAAGGAACCGATCGTTCCTGCACTACAGGTGCCGGGATGGAGGCCTTATAGAGTTGCAGGGGATCGTCCTTCCCGTCGCTCTCGGTATTACAAGCGGTTCGTCGCAATCGGAGTCTCCAAGGATCCGGTCGGGATCGGGATCTTTTCGCACACCCTCGCAGGCCGTTGGCTCGCCGAACAGTGAATTCGGGGCTCGGCCGCGATTCCGCTGAGTCCTCCTGCGGCGATGCTAACGCACCCCGCGAGCGATACGGCAACCAATTGTCAAGTATCGGCGGTGCTATCGGGCGTCGATCTCTAGCTCGCTTTATTCCCGCGCGGCGGCTGCCGTCTCCGATGTAGGTCGGGGATCTACGATACATGGCGCTCCTTCCCGGCACAACTTTTCCAGGCTAGCCAGGCCCAGCAACTTTGTCCGGTCTGCAATGCAATGGAGGTATTACGTGTTCGACTCTATTGCACGTACCTCCTGACGTTGTTGCGACCGAGGCGTCCTCTGGACCGCGACCAACTCGACGGAAAGCCCCGCTGGTCCTCATTGTCTCCGGAGGTACTCAGGCGGAGATCGGCGATCTTCGGGCTCATATTTCCGTCGTCCAGCCGCTCCTGAAATATGCTAGGCTCTCCTCATTTTACTCCGTTAACGGCCTCTCATCCGGTGCTATACGCGATCGGAATCGCTTCAATAAATCCGCGCAGTCACACAGCGTACATATTAACAAAAGAAAAAAATACAAATAAAGAAACATTACATTACGGATCGCATTCGACACGACAAAGCGATAAGGTGAATGCATCGAGGTGGAGAGATCGCTTCCCTCGCGTCTCGAGGGTGCGATCCCAAATTTCTCTCCTCGATCAGGTTTACGCCCTTGTGACGGACCATGTCACATCACAAGCTGTAAGCAATCAAATTTTTGCGTATCTTTTTGGAAAAAAATTTGAAAAAAAATACTCAAAAAATTCTATTGCTTACGTCGAAACCATACAATCCGTCATCGAAAAAGTAACTGGGAAACTTGACGATAACTATAAGATTAAAAACAATGACTCCCCCATTTTTTTTGACTATTTACACCACTCTGACAGCTTATCGATAAACTTATCGTGCGCGCATCGAACTTTCTTCTTCTTCTTCTTCCTCTCGACGACTCTCTCGTCGCGCGGCCTTACTCGCGACGACGATAGAAACTGTAAGTGATTGTGATAAAAAAAATTCTTTTCACACAAAAACAATTCTAATCCTTACCGATAGAAAAGAACAGCTCCTCGACGTTATTTTTTTCGTCCCCTCTCTCTCTCTCTCTTCCGCAAACGAATCTCTTCGCACAAACTGTAAGCCGATAGAGAACGTAAAGTTTTTCCTTTTTTTTAACTTTTTTTTCTCTTACGATCTCTACTGCTTTCCCAACGAGTAGTGACCTTTTTCCAGAACCGTAAAGCGACAGCGATCATAACAAAATTTTTTTCTTTTCTTTTTACCGATCGCACGTAGCGATTTTTCTTTATTTATACAAATTATCCGACTGTACATAATAGAGATATTAAGAATCTTTTCTCGATCCTGATCAATCTCTATCGCATACCCGATGATACACTGTGTAACTGTCCCCGAGTCGCACGTTCACTTTCACTGAGCGGGCAAAAATTTCTGCGACTTATATACAGGGGCGCATCGGATGCAGCCGACCGCAGAACTGTCATCGAAAATAAAATATTTGATGAGAAAAAAAAACAATAGACGCATATCATTCGCCATAAAAAATAAACAGGAAATGTCGCAGACCTACGACGGAAAAGTTCGAGGAATTCCACAAATACTACTACAATTAAACGGAAGAACATATTAGTAATGATTAGACACATACATTAAATATTACGACAAACAGACATTCCGCAGACGTAAAAAAAAGAAAAAACATAACGAGGTCATATTTCTTTTGCACCTGATAAAACTCTCTCTCTCTCTCTCCCCCCCCCCTCTCCCTCTCCCTCCCTCCCCCTCTCCCCCTCTCCCTCTCTCCCTCTCTCTCTCTCTAATATATAAAAATCCACTCTTGACCAATATGTATGCTTTTTTAGTTAAAAAATCTCTTATAAGAAGAATCTCTCATAAGAAGAACGTCTTATTAACCAAATTTAACATGATAAATATTAATTGAAAAAAAGTTACAGTTTATAGATTATTCTTTTTGTACTTATTTAATTTATTTTTATATACATACATATTGTTGCTCAACGAAAACCGCGAAAAGGTGGTGATCTTTTCCGTCAGAAAGAAAATGTAAAAAATTTATTATTCATTTAGTTATTATTCATTATTAATAAATTATTAATTATAAAAAAGTATTCGAATACTGTACAAAGTAATATTAATATTAAAATGAATACTAAATTAAAATAATTTAATAATTAAGAACTAAAAACGCAATTTTTTATATTTTCTTGTGTGTGCGTGCGTGTGCGTGTGCGTGTGCGTGTGCGTATGTGTGTGCGTATGTATGTGTGTGTGCCTGTCATTATATATTATTTTATCAATTTTTTTAAACTTTTACAATCGTGATGTCTTTTGCAGACAAGATTTCTTACACGCTTAATTTTTATAAGCGTGATGTCTTTAGTAGACAAGATTTTTTACACGCTCAATGTTTTCGAGCGTGATGTCTTTTGCAGACATTTATTGCACGTTTAATTTTTATTAGCATATTGTTTTTTGCAGACAAGATTTCTTACACGCTTAATTTTTATAAGCGTGATGTCTTTTGCAGACAAGATTTTTTACACGCTTAATTTTTTCAAGCATGATGTCTTTTGCAGATAAGATTTTTTACACGCTTAATTTTTTCAAGCGTGATGTCTTTTGCAGATAAGAGTTTTTACACGCTTAATTTTTTCAAGCGTGATGTCTTTTGTAGACAAGATTTTTTTATGCGCGTTAATTTTTACAAATATATTATTTACAAAATATATTATTTACAAATATTCTGAAAATCAAATATTTTATATTTTTATTATGGAAACGAGGGTCCATCAATATTATTCGCAGCATATAGTCTTAAAGCATTACGATGTTTTTTAATAGTGTGTGCTTTCTTCATTGATAGAAGAGACAAATGTTTTTTCTCAATTTTCATATTTATCGCTGTTTCTCCTCTCGCTTTAAATGCCGATTTAACAATACAAATAGCATTAATAGTAGCTGCCGAGAGTTTATTCCTTTTTTTGTTTTTATATCATTTAAGAGGGAAACACTTTCTCTGGATTGGTATTGGAATTTGGAAGTGCTCGAACAGCTTTCAGAACATTGCTTAGATTTGGATATCTAACAGTATTATTGGGGTACTGATATTGCAAAATTTCTTTCCACATGTTGTCGAAATTTAATTTAGAGAGAATTTGTTTCTCCTTCATTGTAAAATCTGATGGTAATGTAAACCATTCTTTTTTTAAGGCATCTTCATCAATATCACCAATAATTTTAGCTATTAAAGAAACATCATTGAATAACGTTTCTCTATCAGTATTAAACAAAGTTGTATGAAGTCTAAAAACTTATAACTTAGATAAAAATGTATTATTTATTGGTAATCTTTTATGAATTTCCTCTGCAACAATACATAAAATGCTAAACAATTCTCTCGAACTGTTTTAACAATGTCTGTATGCCCTTGCATCATTAACTCGTTAAGATATTCATCACATTCTGATCCTAAGGTAATTTCATTAAGATTTTTTTATTTTCCTTTAGAGAAAATATATTTATAGAGAAAGATTTCAAATGTTCTTCTTTTAAAAAATTTCGACAGATTTCGAAAAGAAAATTTAGAGATTGTAGCTGCAATAAATTAATTCTCGTCTTTAATGCTTGAAAAAAATGCATTAAATGCGTTAAATAAATTTAAAATATATTTTAAAAAAAGAAAATATGCTTTTAGTTCTATATTGCCCATCAAAGACAATAGATATTCTCCAGATTTCGTTTTTTCACTTACAACTATTTCAGTTGTTTTCAGTAAGAAAATGTTTAATTGTATCCCAAGATTCTAGAAGTCTTTCTACACACAAGTAGTGAGAAAGCCAACGTGTATCACATAATTTTAATATTTTCAGTTTTTTTTTAAACTGAGTATTCTATAAAAATAGCTGAACGTTTCGGACTGCTATTAATAAAATTAAAAAATTTTTTTTTTAAATTCTTCGCAAATTGGAGGTATTTTATTACATGCAGCATGAGCTGCTAACGCAGCCGAATGGCAAGGGCAACCAAATGTTAATAAACATGGACATACTTGTTCTAATTTTCTTTTAAATGATACATGTTTCCCTGTCATGACAGACGCATTGTCGCATGACAAGGCAACAATATTTAAAAATGGAATCTGTAATTTCCACATTTCACATTTAAAAGCATAAAATAATTTTTCTGCGCTAGAATCTTTCAATATTTATTAGCTTAACTTGAGCTTAAATTGAGAACGAATATTTAATATCTCTGAATCAACATAACGAACAACAAAAGTCATCCATTTATCGTTGCAAATATCGAATGTTTCATCTATAAATACTGTAAATTTTGTGTTCTGAATGTTATTAACGACACGTTCTGTTTTAACTGGACATAAAACATCCGTCATCGTATTAGTACATTTTGTTCGTGCCATTTTTATGCTTCTCAATACCTCACCATCTTTCGATGAATGTTGAAAAAATTTAAGAAACTTTTCTGCCATTTGAATAGAAATATTTGATTCTACGATTAACGCAGCAAATCTAATCTCCATTGACTTTTTACGATCATCAAATGACAAAAATTCATTAGTTTCTTCATTTAAATCATTTGATTTATTTGTTTCAATAAAAATTTTATATTTCTTTTCATGTCTTGTAGATTCTGCGTGACGATAGACTTGCGATAAACCACCAACAATAGATTTATCGCAAATTGAGCAATAAAATGAATTTTGAACATTTGGCACTTCGCGTAACCAACATTTAAATTGCTCATTATCTAACCATCGGTGTTGAAATGTCTTTTCTTTTTTTCTTTTCTTTAACGAATTATTATCAATATTACATAACAATGCTTTTTCTTTATTTTTGTGACACGCAGAATCCGCATGTCTTGAAACATGTATTAAATTACATGAAAATTTTTTATTGCATATACTGCAATAATAAAGACTACTATCAGATGATACTTTTTGTATCCAAGTTTTATATCGCTCATCATTGACCCAAGCTTCTGAAAAGCTTCGCTTCTTACATTTTTTCGTNAATGTATTATTCGTTTCCATATTGTATGATTGTATTATTATTACAGATTACTAATCAAAAATACTATTCAGTTATTAAAAAATATTAATTGTAGAATAATATTGTGTGTATGTATACTTGTGTGTGGTGTAATATGTATGTATGTGTATATGAAGGTCAATAATACCTGAAAACGATGTTGCATCCAACGATGTTCGCGACGAAAAGACTGATATCTGCATGGCGACAAAAACAATCAAAAAACGCGATGCGCATCGCGCGATCAAGTCGCATCTTGTTTTTCAGTATTTGTGATCGCCTGATCGTGAGAAGCAGAGAGCATGCTTAGAAAGGATATAAGGTTAGTTAAGAACAATTTATTATTTATCGAAAATCTAAAGGTTGGTTCATATAAGTTGCATTGTTTCTGATTGTCTATAACTTCCTTACAGTAAGCATTATGATGGTTAAGAAACATGATCGTGTCTAACGCCAATTCACGCAAAGAAATTGACCGTATATCTCAATGCGAGTTAAAGGATTTATAATGTCGTACATATGACATTATGATAAATAGACATATTTATATTATAATACATATAATATAGATATTATAATGCATGACAGATTTAACGACTATAATCATTTACAATTAAAGCATTACGATTTATATAGACCAACCTTGATATATTAATAATGAATTAGGTATAATATTGTTTTGTAATACCGATAATGTTAGTATTATAACAATCTCAGATAGGAAACGTTTGTAATAAATGCACAATTATTGCATCTTTCATTCACAGTATTTCGCAATAATTATCATTAGATGATTCTGCAAAATGTATATCTTTTGCTGAAAAAGTATTTTATAATTATAAGTTCTAAATATTGACAAAATTATGACGCAAAGTTATGTAAAAAGTAAAAAGTAAAAAGAATTTCACTATTAATTGAATAATAATTGTACAATTTTATGATTTGACTATTTTTACAATAATTAAAAAATTAATTTCTGAAATGCATTCAGTAATAATAATTGTGCTAAGTTGATTCTTACTAATGTTACAATTATACAGGAATTTCTTTTAGGCATCAATTTTTTAAAAATTGATACATGCAATAATTAAATATAGAATTAGTGATTTAAAAATTTAGATGTAGAATTATTACGCAATATATTATAGATTATATTTTATAATTAAAATGAAGCTAAAATTTTTCTGCATGCGTTCCTATCAGGAAATGTTACACTTATATATATATATATACAGGGTGTCCCATAACTGTTAATCGCTACTTCAGGGGGTGATAGAGAGTGAAATTTTGAACAGAAAATTCCTTTTCCGTTTTTGGCTCGGACCATTATTGACCGAGTTATTAAGAGTTACAGTTAACTAACCAGGCAGCGCGTGGCCGGAGTACGCAGGGACGCAGCACGCCATGGGCCACTCGCGCTTACCAAAGAAACTAAAAACGCAAACTCGATTCTAAATTGACTGTCTGCGAGAGATCCCATAACAAACGAATCGACGGTGACGAGCCCGGGCAGGCGTACCTCTTCGCGATAAGCTATGATTGCCCTTGAAACCCGCGATCGCACAACTTTACACGAAGCGAAATTCCACATGGTGGAATTTTTAGGAGGTTGCCGTGCCCAGTCTCGTCATTTCTCAAGCAAAACGCCGGAGTGGTAGCTTTACAGGACGCCCACGAATAACTTCGTCGTCGTCGTCTCTTCTTTCGGAATTGATCGGCGGGACGATGCGGCAGTCCGGATCGGGATCGTTCCTCCAGCTCGAGCTCCCACGAGACAGTGAGGCTTCGGGATTCTTGCGGCGCTGCGCGGGCCCTCCTTCGTTTCGCGCATCACCCGGCGTCGCTGACCCTTTATCGATTTTCGGCAGGATCAGCCAAGGTCGATAAGGGCGATAATTCGACGACAGCCGAATTCGCGCTTATCCCTCTGCTTCTCCGTGCAGCCGCCCATCAGGCGTGCACCTAGCGGCATCGTCTTCTTGGTTGATCAGGCCAAGTCCTTGCTCGCCCCAGGTCACGCTGTCCATCTAACAACGTGCTCGTTCCTGGAAAATCCGTTCGGAGCGTCCTCCTTTTCGGCCTTCCTTCCGTCTCCTTATTTCCAATATCTTGAGAGAGTGGCCCGCTCGCACTTTATGTCCTGCGCCCCTGTTTGTTCTTCAAGATCCTCCGATGCCCATTCCTGTTGAGCCGCTTGCTCTTCCGTGAAGATAGTGACGCTACTGGCTCACCACTTCCATATTTAATCTACGACTCGTACAGTTCAATTAGACATAATCTTTAATAACGGACGTACAAGACGACACGAAACGAATACGCGATAACTCAAAATGTCAAGGGGTCGCCTATCCGCGTGTGCGGAGGCGATCCTTGTATCCCCGCTCGGTCAGACAAGCCCTTGTGACGGACAAAGCCACGTCACACACTTCTATTATTGTCTTATTGTGTTCTTCTAAATTCGTTGCGTAAATAACTATATCGTCAAGATATACTAGGCATTTTAATCCTTAAATTCCGGTCAGAATTGTATTTATGAGCCGTTGAAATGTGGCTGGCGCATTTTTAAAACCAAAAGGCATTTTATTATATTCATAATGACCATGTGGCGTAGAAAAAGCTGTTTTTTGATTTTTGCGTTCGTCCATCGATATCTGGAGATAGCCTGATGCGAGATCTAATGTAGTAAAATATTTCGCGTTTCCTAATTGGTCCAGTATGTCTGTTATATTCGGTAATGGAAACGAGTCGCTATTGTGAGGTTATTTAATTTTCGAAAGTTTACTACTATATGTAGCTTTGGTTTGCCGAACGTTTGCGTCTGTTTTCTTTGGCACTACTAACAACGGCGCGTTCCATTGGCTGATGCTGGGGCGTATTATTCCGTGATCCAACATTTCACGTAAGTAGTATAGCTATGCCGGTTCTAACGCAGATCCTCCGAGGGGGGAGCGGGACGGGGAAGTACAGCGCGGGGTATGACGTCACGTGAGACGGGGGTATAGTGACGCGTGTGTTTATAATTTGTACGAGCGTCCACTAAACAAAACCTCTATCCAGCCGCTATCAAGATATCAAATCCGGCCGTTGTCGGTGATATCACCTCTAGCGATCTGATGATCCTCCCCCCCTCACCCCAATATACAGGAAGACTTACGATTGTCTCATACCCCCCCCCCAATTTCCAGGAAGACTCTTGACAGCGCCGTCTAAACAAATCCTGTGATACATAATCCTTTAGATAAGTAGCGAGCGCCGCTAATGTCATGATTAGGAATGGGCGATAAGGATAACATCGATAATTGACATAGATGTTAACATCGATATCTATTATCCATGTTAAAGAAAACATCGACTGTCAGACATTGATGGTAAATAAAACATCAATTTTTTTAAACTTATTTATACATTAAAACATTTAAATTTAATTCTTTAAGACCCGGTTGCATCAACGTTATTTTGCGTGCTTTAAGCGAGACTTAAACATGTGTCTATCTTCATTTTTCTTTCTAAATAGATAAAGATATATTTCACTTAAACCGATGTAACGTTAATGCAATCAAGCCTAAGAGATTTAGAGATATAAAGGACCCCGCACAATTTATATGAAAAAAAAGCTCGGTCAATTTCTTTGAATTTTTTATATATTGTAGTACTTATAGCCCTAATGAAAAATTACGATTTGTGCGATCTTTCTATGGCTAGTTTCGGAGATAAAAATTTTTGAAAATTGCTATTTTAAGATTTACTGCGTGCGTTTGCACTTGTTAACTTGCTCGCATATGTATATCTACACATATATCTGCATGTATAAATGTTTGTGACACTGTGTGTGCGTGCGTGCGTGCGTGCGTGCGTGCGTGCGTGCGTGCGTGCGTGCGGGCGGGCGGGCGGGCGGGCGGGCGGGCGGGCGGGTGTGTGTGTGTGAATCCTGCTCTTGGCGTTACTCAGAACCAACGGCGTGGATGTGACAGAAATCTGATCCCGCGCAACAATAATATATTTATAACAATATTAATCATTGCACTTATTGTTTTAATGGAATAACATCTTTAGGAATATAGTGCGCGCACGCTTACATACACACAGAGCAGAGAGGGTTTGGAGTCATAAAATACTACGGGAGTTACAAAGTTACATTTAATAATCATAAAATAAAACGTAATATGTTATAGATATAAATCATATTTTGGACTGTGTTGTAATATAATTCATAAATATAATTTAAACTCTTAAAGATAAAGCAATTACTATATATATATAACATCGTAAATATTGTTGCGTGCTGCGGTATACTCCCCGGCCGCGCGAGTCAGCTGACAGGTCGATCGGTGGAATCGATCGACCGGCCGTGAAGTCAACGAAGATTGACTTGAAGTCATTGGAGCAACAGTTGCTGGGAAGCTTGTTGACAAACAAGTCTCCCGTCAGATTTTCGCTGGCCTCCTCTCGCGGAGGACGCGTTCCATTTTGTATCGCGAATTTAATAATAAAGAGTTGGTGTTTTCTCGAAAACGGTCTCCTTTCATTTACGCGCGCGAGCCGCGTGTGCTTATGTGAGTGTGAGAGTGTCGCCGCGCAGAAAGTCGTCGCAGAACAGAATAAAATGCTCCTTCTGACAAAGGGCACAGCGTTCGGCATTCTTTGTTTTTTGCGACGCCACGTGAGAGCGTGCTGATCCCGGCGAATCCTTCCTCGCTCCAGAGAAGAAGTCCTTCAGCGTGTCGATAGACGGTAAGTCCGTGGTTCCGCTAATTGCTTTCTCCCACTCTCGGCGTGAGTAGCCGTCGAGGAGCTCGATGACCAAGTGGACGAACAGGTCGCTGCAATTCGAGACGCCCGATGCTCTCAAGGTCGCCCATGGTCAGGAGCATGCTGTGGAAGAGCTTCCGCAGATCGCCCACCGACTCGCCCTTCATCTTGGGTAGCGTCAAGAAGGACGAGAGACTTGCGCGTATGAGCAGGCGCTTGTTCTCGTAATGCTCCGTGAGTCGTTCCCACGCACAAGAATAGTTCCCGTCGATGGTTGGCAAATTGCGGAGCAGCAGGCTGACCTCGCCCTTGAGATGGGTTTTCAGGTAGTGGAGCCTCTCCACGTCATCCACGAGCGGATCCTTGTCGACTATTGAGCGAAAGAGATCTCGGAAGGCTGGCCACTCGCTGTAAGAGCCGGAAAAGGTCGGAAGCTGAATCCGCGGCATTGATTTCCGCATGGTTCCGTCCCCCGATTTCGTTAACACTCTGTCGGTCTTGACTTCCGGGTCTTCGCGCAGACTGGACAGGATTTCGAGAAATACTGTCTTTTGCTTGAAGTACGTTTCCTCGACAGTCTGGTAAAAGTCCTTTTTGACATAGTCGTGGTCACTGACCGTCTTTCAGTGGGTGCTGGTCAAGACCTAGTGGTTTTCTCGAAACTGCTGCCACATCTCGTCCAGCGAGGCAATGCGGGTTTCCACCGCTCCGCAGGGGATCTTAGCGGCGCCCGTCTTTTTTAGATTCTCGACGGCCCGCGACATGCGCCGGTGGAACTCCACCTGGGCACGCACTAAGCTCTCGCAGTCGGCACTCATGTTGCGACGATGGTTAGTTGAGCACTTGAAACTGCCGCACTCCCGAACGCGACGATAATCGAGCAGCGGATAAGCAATCCGCGAAGTCACCGGACAAGCAATCCGGCTCGAAGGACCAAAATGTTCGGAAGAGCGCGTAGAAGAGTCAAGGAGAGCAAGCACGAATAAAGCAAAGAGCACGTCACACTGAATGCACAATATATTTAATTTAAACAATTATATACAAGTTATGTACAAGAATTTGCGAAACAATATTGCGAAACAATGCAGACAAGCAATCTGCGAAAGATAGCGCGAAGCAGGAAATCGAAAAGCGCGAGCAAGCAACTCGGAATCGAAATCGGTTAAGCAAGCAAGTAGCGGCGAAAGCGACTATTAGCAAGTGAGAGCGCGGGGATATGATCGCGGCTTTTTATATTGTCGAGGGCCTTTGTTCTCGGCATCGGCATTCTTGAAAATAGGTGGGAAACACATGTGCTTGCACGGCCGTTCTTCCAAGCTGCTAACAATAAGTCTGCACGCTTGCGGGCAGAAAAACCCACGCGCCGCTGTCTGCCGATCACGTGAAAAAAATATAAGCACGTTTCTAGAATCGTCCAGAAATGCTCGAAAAACATGTCTCGTTTCGAGAACTTTCTCGGAACGCTCGAAATACCGAGAATCGGCGAAATGGAATTCCCTCGCGATGAACCGAGTAATGCAATCGAGATTGTTGCTTTATGTAATATGTTACAATATAATATCCTTTTGTTATAAAATTAATATTTATAATTTGTCATTTAAAAAATAAAAGATATAAAATAAAAATTTAATTTAAATTAAAATATTCTTAATTGTATACATGTTTTATAATTTACTTGTAGTATTAGTTGATTGATCAAAGTCAAATATATTATCCAATTGAACATGCTCAATTGTATTTTGTAAAACATCTTTTAAATTTTGAACTGCTTTAGAGCAGGCAATTCGGTTTTCAAAATGTATTTCTTTAAATCGAGGATCTAATAAAGTGACTAAAGTCGCTAAAATATTGACATGTTCGGCATACTGTAATCGTTTCTGACATTCTTGAAGTACAGCAGTTTTTAGATTTATTGCTATTACGTTGTTAGATGTTAGATTTGCAATTTTCTGTGTTAGATAATGTATCATTGGTATAACTAGACTTGATGTTAGGTAATTTTCGCCACAAATTTCACGTGTAGCAGCTTCTAAAGGTTGTAATACAGTGCATACTTCATTTAAAATTTCAATTTCTAAAGCAGTTACCATTACTGGTGCTGACGTGTGTCGATTAATGATATCATTGACAATTGGCCGAAGTTTTAAAAATCTTTCGATCATATAAAAAGTAGAATTCCACCTAATTAGTACTTCTTGAATTAATTTCAGTGGCTTTGAAGTAGTGGCTTTTCTCAATTCGTCACTGGCTAATATATATATACTGTGTTTGAACCATGTAACAATAGTCTTTACTTTCGAAAACAAAATATTAAGTTCTTTTACATTTTCAATTGCTTTTTGTGCCACGAGGTTCAAGGTGTGTGCGAAACAAGGAATATGCCGCTTTTTACCAAAAGCTATTTCTGATGCTTTAATCATGTTAGCACCACTATCAGTAATGATAACTATGACTTTATTATCTGAAATATTTCAATCGTTGCATGTAAATTTTATTTTTTCAGCTATATATTTTGCAGTATGTCGCTCACTGAGTTCATAGACATCTAATGTAACTGAATATACAATATATTTACATTTACAATAAAATGAACAGTGACTCCAAGAAAACTTCTAGTTTGCATAGTGTCTGTCCATATATCTGTTGTCAGTGAATAAAAAGTTATAGAGGCCAATTTCTGTTTAAATAATTCAGAGATAACATTGTATTTAGATTCAAATTGTCGTTTAATAGTATATCTTGAAGGAACTTTGTAATGCGGTGCAATAGTTTTCATTAAATTTTTAAAACCTTCATTTTCTACCATCATAAATGGTTGAGCATCTTTAGCGATCATATAAAGAATAGCATTGGTTATTTTACTGAATTTGTTGTCTCCTTCGCTATAAGAAATAATCTCATGAAATGAATCTGAAACAGAAACTTGTTTTATGGTATTAGAATTTGAAGTTCCTGCTTGTGTTTCTGTATTAAAATTAGAAATTGATTTTGTTTGACATATACTTTCTTCATCTTCTGCAAAAAGATATATTATTTATTACTAATGGATAGGATTTATAATTAATACTTAGAGTATTAGATTAAAAACATAGCAAAATAGAATTAAAAATTAAAATATGTTTTATCGTAAAGATGAATAAGATGTGAAACTAAGAGAAAAAATTGTATTCTAATAATACAGCGCTCGGAATGTTTTGCCCTTTTCAGCCCGATTTCTGAAGGCGACGCCTACTGTTCCCCTTCCACAGCGCGTGATCGGCGCTTGACGGTCAGCGGCCGAGCGCCGATCGCGCGCGTGACGTGTCTCAGGAGCGTCCGTGTGTGACTGGGCCCATATTTATTAAATTGTCACAAAACCTTTTGCTAAATGATTATTATATTTATAAATAATTTAAATTAAAAAAAAATGTTATTAAAATATTACATTTTGTAATATAATTATGCATATTATATAATATAATTAATAATCATATACAATAATGATCATATATAAATTACCTTACAATAGCTTTCCACATCACCCGGGAGGTACTATTGCTGATGCATTTTTTTTAAGTGGTTTTCCCAGTAGGCCTATTCTACTAATATGATAAAATATAGTTAGCAGGAAAATAAAATTTTATTTCACAAAAAAGGTGAAGCGCGTGGTTATTACAAATATTTGTAATAACCAGTACCATCTTTAAAACGAGATGCTTCTGATGTTTATTAACATT
>JAJVSH010000252.1:222647-235682 GCA_021460005.1 Tetramorium alpestre | reverse complement strand
CAAATCAAGAGTATAATTATTCGCATTGTTTACACAATTGAATTGGTTAAGATTAAATTCATTAAAGTAAAACATTAAAGTATTCGCCTGTTCAGACATATGCACCCGTTTATCGGAATCATATTGTAAACATCCATTGTTGTACCAACGGGTATGTGGTATATTGTAATCACCGATTAGCAGCAAGTCAACCTTCGGGAATCTGCCCATTATTTCTTCGACGGAGAGACAATGTGTTTCGTAAACAGCCGGGTCGGAGGTCGGAGGAATATAAGCAACAGCAGCTATTATTTGTTTATGGTTGATTCGAATGTCAACAAAGAGTTGCTCAATATTTGTCGCCGTTACATTCAACACACGATTGAAAAAACAACTTCGGACGGCAATCAATATGCCTCCACCGCGTGAATTTGAACTATTTGCAGAATTTCTATCACACCGAAAAATATTAAAACCTTCAAAGCCCAGTTCAGAGTCTGAAATAGTATCATTTAACCATGTTTCAACCAATATTACAATATCAAATTTTTCCGAGAGACAGGNTAAGGCACATCGCAATTTAACCAATTTCGTTCTTAAACCACGCACATTCTGGTAGTATACTAAAAGAGATCGAGTCAGTTTTTTTGCTTAATATTCTGATTAGAGTCAACAATCCTTGGCACACTGTTTCTATATCTAATAGTCTTATTTGTAATGCCTGCTTCTCTTAACGCTTTCACTTGAGTCTGCAGATTTTTTAGATGGATTCTTTGTTTATGCGTTAAGTCTTGAGCGATCCTAACAGGACCAGAGTAGTGTGATTTATTTCGCAAAATCTCGTGGACGTCCTGTTTAGACGGTAATGAGACGCGCAACGGTCTCACGTGGCCTTGCTTTCTTGTTCCGAGTCTGAACACTTTTAAATTGTTTAACTTATCCGGTTGGATGATACGGATAATGTCCTTAGTAAGGTCAATGTCCGTAGGACCACCATTCACTGATTCTTTGAGATTAAATAGGATTATGTTAGTTGACCTATTTTCACGATCATTTAACTCCTCCAGGATATCCTCTTCAAGCAATTGCAGGGATGTCACTTTTTGATCACATAACATATGATCAATATTATCAATTCTCTTTGTTAAATTTTAGATATCCTCATTGATTTTATTAATTTCTGCTTGAAATAATTCACGCAACTCTTTCCGAAAATTAGCAAATTCTTCCTGAATAATCCCTCTCAAAGAGTTGATAATAGTTGGATCCAACGAACCCTGCGCCAAACTAGATTTTCTGCAGTCCGTGAACTGTCCATCCTGTAATGGGTGACCAATCCGGTGCACGCAAGCCGGATGGAACGCAATGTCACAGGATTTGCAAGTGATAGGCTTGACCACCACCGTACCACAGCCTTTGCAAGTTTTTCTACCATCCATGTTAGAAAAACAAGGAATAACTTCGAAGACAAAGCTCGAAAAAGATAAACAGAGTAACTGCTCGGAGCAAAGTGAAAACACGTGCGTCCGCCACGAGAACCGAACAGAAAATGATCTTATGCTCCCTCCAGATATTCCTATCTCTATGTATAATATGTATAAAACAAAATGATGTATTATACTATAGAATACCGATAAATGTAAAAAACCCTAGAAAATTCTTGAATGACCCAACCCTGAGAGTGCTGTCCCATGGAGCGTATCTCGCGGAAGCGAAATCAGCGGATCGCCACGAGATTGTTCTGCTCGAACCTTTGTAAAGATTATGTCAAAACGGTGCTGTGATTGGCGATCCGCTGATTCCGCTTCCGCGAAATACGCTCCATGGGACAGTATTCTGAGGGTGCATCTTGAGGGTAGAGAAACAGCGAAATGGAACAGTAACGAAAATCTTTAAAAAATTGATGCCTAAAATAAATTTCTATATAATTGTAACATTAGTGAGAATCATCTTAGTACAATTATTATTGAATACATTGCAGAAATTAAATTTATAATTATTGTAAAAATCATTGCAGCGTAAAATTGTACAATTATTATTCAAGTAATTGAAAAATTTTTTTTACTTTTTATTTATACATAACTTTGCCTCATTATTTTGTTAATATTTAGAACTTATAATTGTAAAATTNTATTTCAGCAAAAAATATGCGTTTTGCAGAATATCATNTTATTGCGAANGTTTCCTATNTNNNTGGATATATATGAGCAAACGTGAATGGAAAAACGAAAAATTTTCAGTTGCCTTTCATGAGAATAGACAAAGGGGCCCATTCCATGTTTATTATCTTGAAATAACATGATTTTAAAAATTCTCAGTTTCGATTCTGAATGATACAATCAAAATCAGAATGCTCAAGACATTGTGAACATATTGAAATATTTCTATTATAAAATATAGTAAAGTCGTTATTATATGTATTAAAATTATACGCGACTTTAATATTTATTAAAATATTATTATTTATTAAAATATTATCAAGGTGAAGGGCCCACAATTTGTAGGGCGACCCTGCGTTGCCTCGAAAAAGGAAATTCGGATGCCCTAGTCGTCTCAGAACATCGAGAATTTTGGCAATATCGAGATTCTTGCGAACAATAAGAGGAGACGGAAGATTATATGTCTGTCCTCCTCGTATCGTAAACAATCGAGGCGGCAACATTGCACGCTTGTGCGTGCAATGTATACATGCTTGAGCTGGGACCGATAATGTAGGAAACATTTTATTCCACATTCTACGTTATCGACCCTGATCAAGTTCGAGCGTCGCTCCAGGATCCCCTTAACAACTTTCTTAAAACTTTTTTGCGCTTTCTTATTATTTCATTATGTTATTTCTTACGACATATGTTCATACGTTTTGTAGTGTACTGCCTTTATTAATTTTATTAATTAATTATTTCAACTGTACTTTTCGTTAGAGATCATATCTTGCCTTTACTTTCTTATAATTATTTGAAAAAAAATATAAAATTTTCTATGTTATAGAATTTAAATAATTAATGTTTGAGATCGAGTCTTTCTCAATTAAGAAAGTGGCGAATTTAATTTAGCCTATACAAAATAGATTTAGAAACTTCTTGAAAACGCGCAGGAAAAGAAAACGCGCAGGAAAAGAAAACAAGTCCGTTTCTTCTTTTTTGGAATGTTCGCTTCGCAAATAAGCTGTGTAGCAGCTGTAGGATCACGCGCTGACCCTTAATAGCTGACCCGAGGCTGCCGATTGGCTTAGCCAAGAACATTTCGCGTCAGAGACAAGGGAGGGGCCGCCCTTTCTTGCGGAAAATGTTTTACTTCGTCGAAAGTTGTCTAACTGATTCGCACGGGAATTACCTCTCTTACCGTTACTCGCGGTTAAGTCTCGTAATCTCGTGTGTGACTGTATCGTACGCTCTCGTGGTTTTTGCCTACGCTTTACTGGGCATTTAAACCTATTTCGGGCGCTCTCTTTTTTGCTACTCTTTCCACGGATTGGGAGTTCCTTTCCCGCGCTCAATCGATGTACTGTAAATGTGTAAATATAGACAAGAAATTCGCTTGATTTCTTTTGTGCTCTGTTCGTCTTCCCGTTCCGTCTTTCACTCATTGACATTTGATGGTCCTTCGAGCTAGATTTGCAGCGTCCGATAATTGTGCAGTTAGTGCGTGCCGTGCTATTAGTGACTCTTCCGTACATCCTCGGACAGAGTTCACCGGGATCACGATGAGCAAGGAAGCTGAAGGGCTCGTTCGAGCTCAGCTCGAGCTCTACGGGCGCATTTCCCGCGCCTACGATAATCTAAAGAAAGCGGGTAGCGCAAAAACCACGCTAGGAAAACTTTTTCGACGGTGCCTTGTCAGCTTTTCGATAATCGTGGTCAGATAAGGCATCCCAGTGGGCAGTGAGCTCGTTGTGCTGAGTTTCAAACTTAGCCCAATTGGTCTCGAGAGCTTGAAGTCGAGCTTCAAGGCTTGGTGGAAGCTCGACTTCAAGCTCTCGAGACCAATTGGGCTAAGTTTGAAACTCAGCACAACGAGCTTGTCACTGCCCACTGAGATGCCTCATCTGACCACGATTATCGAAAAGCTGACCTGCAAGGCACCGTCGAAGAAGTTTTCCTAACACAGAAAGGCATGTTTCTTGACACCCTACATATTTTAAAAAAGAAGCAGGATGGTGAGAGCCCGGTTGCAAGGTGAGATGCGGTGCAGCCGCATGACGCCTCGATACCGAAATTTCAGATTCCGCTCTTCTCTGGGCTCTATGAGGATTGGCCTCCATTCCGAGATCTTTTCCACTCCATGATTGGGAAAGACTCCTCCCTCGCTCCGATTAGAAAGCTTCATTTCCTGAAAACGAGCCTGAAAGGGAAGGCGGAACTGAGGTTGCGTAACTTGCCGACGACTGATGACAACTTTGACCGTGCTTGGAGGATTCTGACGGATTACTTTGAAAATAAACGTATACTGGTACGTTCTTATCTTACGCAGGTCACTGCTCTACAGAAGCTCAAGGGTGAGTCGGTGAACGATCTACGTAAACTATATCATTGCACGACTAATGTAGCCGAGTCTCTCGAGATCATCGGATGACCGATAACGCGAGGAGAGGATCTATTCGTTTTTAATGACTGAATTACTGAACGCGACGCGAGTGGGAGAACTCCCTTAGTGAGACCACCGATCCGCCGATGTATATATGCCGCTCTGCAGCTATTCATAGAACGACGATTACATACGTTAGAGTCATTGCATCCCGCTAAAACGGATGCTGCCACGAGTTCGAAGACAAGTGCAAATTCTACGCGTTCGGCGCGAACATTACACGCGCGGAAGCAAAAGGGCAAGTTCGGTCGTTGTTCGCTGTGCAGCAAAGAACATTACATTCTTTTCTGTGAGAATTATAGAAGCAAAACCTCCGAAGAGCGAAAACAGCATATAGAGGCTAACAATCTTTGTTCGAATTGTCTCAGTAAGCATAAGGAGAGCGACTGAACATGTCTAAAAAGACATGTTCAGTCTGTAACGCACGCCATCACACTTCGCTGCATGACGCGTTCCGTTCGATTGAATCCGCAAAAACGTCGCATCTCGCGTCCCGACCTCCAAAGCCGTTAGCCCCCGTTCTTCTGGCTACCGCGCGCGTTCTCGTCAAGGACCGATGCGGGCAGATGCATCCGACGTGCGCCCAGATTGACCAGGGCTCCGAGTCATCGCTCGTGTCGTTAGAGATTGCGACTACCTCGGGCGTCAACTACCGTCGCGATATATGGAGTCGGCAGGAAAATGACAGGCGTTGCTCGCGGACAAGCAGAAATGTCCATCCAGGCTCGGAATGGAGGATCCTAATATTAGCGCTAATATTGCCCAAGCTTACGGCTGTACGACGGACCTATTCGAGCGAATCAAGGAGACTGACGTTATTTAGACGGACTGGATCCTGGCGGATTCGGACATCCTGTTCTCTGATCTAGTGGAGCTTTTACTTGGTGCCATACGTATACGCGGAAATTCTTGAGTCGGGCATCCGTTGCGGTAATGTGCAGGAACTGATTGCGCAAAAGACTACTCTCGGATGGATCGTGTCGGGAGCGATCGGTAGCGGGGGCGGGGGGGGGGGGGAATCGCCGCGGACTCAAACATATTCGTGTCGCGTTGCTGATGACCTCCTCGGCTTAGTGCAGCAATTTTGGCTGTAGGAGGAGCCGACCGCTGTTGATACTCCGCTCTCAGTCGAAGACAAAGAATGCGAGGAATTCTTCGCGTCAGTACGCACTCGCGTCTAGTAGATGGTTGTTACGTCGTGCGGCTGCCTATCCGCTCACTAGTGCCAGACCTGTCAGCTATTCGCCGCTCCGCAAGGCGCCTGCTGTGCCACATGGAGCTTCGGTTTGCTCGCGAGCCTAACTTTGAGCTCCTCTACCGGAATTTTATGCGAGAATATGAGGATTTAAAGCATATGATTCCTTCATCTCCGACAAACCCGGCGGAGGACGGTGGATGTTTTCTACCACACCACGCCATACTTCGTGAAGCTAGTGTGACCACGAAACTCCGCGTGGTCTTTAACGGTTTAGCAACCATCCCCTCCGGTGAAAGCTTGAATTAAAGTCTCATGGTAGGACCTAACTTACTACCAGCCTTGAGCGACGTTCTATTGCGGTGGCGCATGCACCGCTATGTCATTTCGATAGACATCGAAAAGATGTATCGCCAGATACTAGTTGATCCTCGTCATCAACACTGGCAGAAAATTCTTTGACGCTACAACGAGAAGGAAGTCCTCCAGGAGTACCGCCTCCGAAGTCACGTACGGTCTGGCGTACACCCCGTTTTTGGCCATGCGTACCTTACGACAACTGGCGGACGACAAAGAGGCTAGATTTCCGCGAGGATCAGAGATCTTGCGCCACGACCTTTATATGGATGATGTTCTTACGGGAGCTTCCTCCCTGGAAGAGATCCAAATAATCCAACAGCAATTGATGGAAATCTGCACGGCGGACGGATTTCCGCTTCGAAAGTAATCGGCCAATGCAGACGCGTCGCTGGCTGCCATCCCTCCGCAGTATAGGCTATCACAGAATCTTCTTTCTTGGCGGCCTCACGACAGTCATGCCACGCTAGACTTACAGTGGCATCCTGGTATTGACTATTTTTCCTACTCAACGCGAGCTATTTCTGTGTCGACTCTTACCAAAAGATCGGTCTTGTCCTTGATGGCTCGTCTATTTGATCCGCTCGGGTGGCTAGCCCCAGCAATAGTGCGGGCCAAAACTATGTTTCAGACCACCTGGCTAAAAGGTTTCGACTGGGACTTCCCTCTGGACGAGAGCAGCCCGAGACTTTGGAGACGCTTTCCAGAATGAACTTCCGAACTTTGAAGAGATCCGCGTACCTTGCTATTTGAATATGGATGCAAGCGCCTCCGTGGAACTTCACGGCTTCGCTGACGCATCCGAACGAGCGTATGCAACCCTTATTTATATACGATCAAGCGTCGGTAAAGGGTCCGTTGAAATTAAATTAATCTCCGCCAGGACAAAGGTGGCCTCCATTAAACAGTCACCTTGCCTCGACTCGAGCTTTGTGGCGCCGCTCTCCTTATTCGGCTCATGACTCACATTTGCAAAACGCTGGGAGCTCACAAGGTTCCCATTCATCTATGGACGGATTCAACCGTGGCTTACGGCTGGATTCATACATCTCGATGGAAGACATACGTGGTTAACAGGCTGTTCTACATTCAGACGACGTTACCACAAGCTCAGTGGCATCATATTCCGGGAGTGGACAATCCCGCGGACTACACTTCCAGAGGCATCTCGCCGAGTGAGTTAGTCACTCATCAGCCGTGGTGGACTGGACCGAGCTGGCTTTGCTTGAGCCCATCTTCCTGGCCGATTCTGAAACGACCAGACTACAAGGATCACCTTCCAGATCAACGGGTGCAAACTCACGCTGCCATGTCTCAGACAGCGGGCAGAACCAAACGAACTCACGCGCTTCTCCGCTCTAGAACGCTGCTGCGAGTGACCGCATGGTGCAGGCGGTGGCTGCGATGCAAGGAAACTCCACTATCGCGGGTTCCGCCCCCGGATTTACCTCTCTAAAGAGCTCTGACGACCTCAGAATGTGAAGAAGCCCACCTAATCTGGATCCTGATGGTGCAATCCTTCACGTACCCCGCGGAATTGAAGAGCATTTCTCGGGGTGAGTCATTACCTAATAAGAGAATAATTCGCTTATTAAATTAACTCCATTTCTAGATTCGAAAAGCATCCACTGAGTGGGGGGCCGTATTCTAGCTTACGATGCACTCTCTTCTAGCTTACGACGAGAAGCACCCGATAATCCTGCCAAGCTCACCTCACGGTACTCATTGTCGAGAGCTGCCATCGCCGAACAATGCACGGAGGAATCTCACTCTTGGTTCGGTTAGACAACAGTACTGGATTCCGCGAGGCCGGACCCTAGTCAAGGCCATCATCCGCCGCTGCGTTACCTGCACGCGATGGCGGGCGGCAATTCCTTAGCAGCTGATGGGAGATCTCCCGCGTCAGCGTATTATACAGATTATACCCCCTCGAGACCCTTCATCCACACGGGTGTGGATTATGCCGGGCCCATTTTCTTGCGGACGAGCAAAGGACGAGGACATCGGAGTTACAAGGGCTTCGTAGCAGTTTTCGTCTGCATGAGTACGAAGGCTGTCCATCTGGAGGTCTCCGATTGCTCCACCGAGGCCTTTTTGGCCGCGTTCCGACGGTTTATCTCTCGCCGGGGGCTATGCCGCAGCCTCCAGTGACTACGGCAACAAATTTCGTCGGGGCGGACAAACAACTCCGCGCCTTCTTCGCTGCCAGCAGCCCCGAACAGCGCCTAATAGCCAACCGATTGGCCAGCGAGGGAATCCAGCGCTTTAATCCTACGTCTGCTCTTCATTTCGGGGGCCTCTGGGAAGCCGTCAAGTCGCTAAAGCATCATCTCCGGCGGGTGCTAGGAGATGCGACACTTACTTACGAGGAATTGAGCACCCTTCTTACGCAAGTAGAGGCGTGTCTCAATTCTCGTGTCTCTTCAGGCCTTATCAGACGACCCGGAAGACCTGGTGGCCTTGACACCGGGATACTTTCTCATCGGGTCTGCTCTCAATGCCGTCCCCGAACCAACGCTTACGAACGTGCCCGGCAACTGACTGAACCGGTGGCAGTTCTTATAGCAAATGAAAGACCACTTCTGGAACCGTGGTCCCGTGAATCTAAATTCTTTCTTGTCAAGGCCAAAGTGGTGGATCGCCACTGATCAAGTGCAAGTCGGACGGTTGTTCCGGCCTAATTCGCAACGAGAACTCGCCTCCAACCCGATGGCCGTTGGCGCGGATTATAAAGATTCATCCCGGTGAGGACGGTCATGTCCGAGTAGTTACGGTCCGGAGTGCTATGACCGAGTTAATCCGTCCAGTAACAAAAATCGTCCTTCTTCCGGTCGGAGACGATAATTAGAAGATTTCGCGGAAGAACAATGCGAGGTATTCATGCGAAGCACTCAAAGGTAACGCCCGCATAGCAACTGGTAATTATAATCGCGGTCTATTTAGATTCGCGATCTTCGCATCTGTAAATATGTATATTCGCTTAATATAGTAATGCCGATTCGACTAAAATGTTCACGTCCTGCTCAGCCACTACGATAGAAAATTAAATTGCGGATCTTCGTAGGTTCGACCATACGAGGCGGGCGGGATGTTTGAGATCGAGTATTTCTCAATTAAGAAAGTGGCGAATTTAATTTAGCCTATACAAAATAGATTTAGAAACTTCTCGAAACGCGCAGGAAAAGAAAACAAGTCCGTTTCTTCTTTTCTGGAATGTTCGCTTCGCAAATAAGCTGTGTAGCAGCTGACAGCTTTAGGATCACACGCTGACCCGAGGCTGCCGATTGACTTAGCCGAGGACATTTCGCGTTAGAGACAAGGGAGAGGCCGCTCTTTTTTGCGGAAAATGCTTCACTTCGTCGAAAGTCGTCTAACTGATCGCACGGGAATTACCTCTCTTATCGTTGCTTGCGGTTAAGTCTCATAGTCTCATAATCGTGTGTGAGATTACGTCTCGTGCGCTCTCGTGGTTTTTGCCTTTACTGGGCATTTAAACCTATTTCGGGCGCTCTACTTTTTGCTTGTCTTTCCACAGATCGAGAGTTCCTTTCCTGCGCTCAATCGATGTACTGTAAATGTATAAATATAGACTCTACAAGAAATTCGCTTGATTTCTTTTGTGCTCTATTCGTCTTCCTGTTCCGTCTCTCACTCACTGACAATTAAAAATTATCAAAAATAGTTGATATTTTTCTAAAAACTCATAATGTTGAATAAGATATCGTAAATTGTATATTATTTTAATTTTACCTAATTTTGTTGTATAAGAGGTATTATTATTAATTTGATTTACCTAATTTTGTTTGTTCAGCTGTGATGAAAACAAATGAAAAGCATATTTTCCGCTATCGACCGTTCTATCGGATCTTTTCGAACATATCGAGATGCTTTTCAATGTAAAAATCGTCGAAAGCAAGAAAGCGGATATCTGGTATAAGGATGTACGGTTCTTCGGTATATTCGACTTGAACGGATCCAGTACGATACCTATTGCGAATTTCTATCTACATCCCTACGCCAGAGGAACGCAGAAATTCCGCAAAGAACAGGACTCGGGATGGGTATCAATAATTAAAAGCAAGAGCAAAATCGGCAATAGCAAACCGTTTATTATTCTGATCTTCAACTTTTTGCCACCAGTAGGCGATAAGCCTCCTCTGCTTTCCTTCAACGATGTGCAGGTTCTCTTTCAGAAGGTAATAGGCTATATTGTTTATATTGTTTATAAAATTAGAATGGATTTATATGTATAACATATAAACATTTAAACAAGAATCAATGATGTTCACGAGCGTTGCGAGCGTTAAGTGGAACTTACCCTATATCTGTGTTGGTTGAGTGTTTCCTTTTTTTAAGCACATTCTGTTTCACATTCAAGATGCATGATTGAAGTTTTTCAAATATGTTGTTCAAGTATGTTGTTCAAATAAAATTTACTGTTACGTTTATTATAATATAGCATGTATATGATGTTTAGGTTCTATCTAATTGGAATAATCCTAGCGGAGAACATCATGTTTTTTAAAAAAAATCTGTAATCGTTATATTCTACTAAATTGAAGGAAATAGTAGTAACAGAATGCCAGAAGCATCTTTGGGATGATGGACATAAAACAGCCCTTGTAAAAGTTTCCAGACAATTACAGGTATAATATATTTTTAATAATACATTTGTACTTATAATTTATTGTTTCCCAAATGCATTACAACGTATCTAATTTTTTTTTATTCACATTCTTTAATATTTTTCAAATACTCTTATATAAATCGAAACATGCGTGAGATAGGATTTGTTAATTATGAGGCAATTGCTTTGACATCATTTCAATATTAAATCTCTTTGTTATTAAAACATTGTGGTGCGAAACACTTTATTTCTGAAAAAGTAGCTAACAAAGGTAATTTGTTTAATGATTGTTGTAATCATGGATCATGAATTAGATTTTTTTACCTCAACTTCCACATGAACTTTATGAATTGTTTACTGGAAATGATCGAAGATCAAACTAGTTTTATAATCATATTCGTAATTACAACAATACATTTTCATTTGCGTTGTTTAATGCAAACGTATCAAATTTTAGTGGACAAAGACGTGGACCATATTGTTTTAATTCAAGGACAAATTTATTATCAAATTAATACTGCATTATATCCAGCACCAAATGAAATGACAAGTTATAGTCAACTTTTTATTGTAGATAATAATGAAGCTATAGACTATCGTTTAAAACAAAACTCGAATTTTAATGAAGAAATTTTACATTTAATTTTACATTTAATAGAAAATGTAATGCGAGAAAATAATATTTTTACACATTCTTATCAAATGATGCACGAAGAAATTCAAAAACAGCAAAAAAACGAAAATGAAGCTATACGTGAATTACAATTAAGATTTTTACCAAAGAAAGGTATTAATCGTGGTAGATAAAACGTGCAAAGAGTAAATGAAGTTGCAGCTATTTTTTCAACTACAGCAGACGGAGAAATATCCGAAACGTAATGTCACCATTTTTAATAAGAACACTAAAAGATTACAGCAGGTTAGCACTATGGGTCCAAATATAAAACCTTGGATTTATCCATTATAATATCCATATGGCAATCAAGGCATAGTGATTTATGATGTAAGAATAGTAGTAAACGAATAAGCAGAGCTGCATATGTAAAGTATCGAATAGCGATACGTGATAAATTTAATATTTTTATTGTGGGAAGACGTTTATTTCAACAGTGGATTGTAGACAATTATATTAAAATAGAGAAAGATAGAATAAATTATTGTAAACAAAATAAAAAACAGTTACGAATTGAAACGTATCAAGGATTAATTGATTATTTGGAAAATGCTGCTAATAATGCTGGTGTACAAATTGGAAAAACGATTATTCCTCCATCGACATTTGTTGATTCACCACGTAACATGATGCAACACTATCAAGATGCGATGGCTATAGTTCGAAAATATGAAAAACCGGATATTTTTATTACGATGACTTGTAATTCAAACTGGAACGAAATACGGGAGAATTTACTTCCAAATTAACAACCTGCAGATAGATCAGATATATGTGCTCATGTATTTAACATAAAAAAGGATTATTTAATTGATGTTATAGTTAGACAACAATTTTTTGGTGAAGTTTTAGCATACATTTATGTAATTGAGGGTATATTTCGAACAATACCTGTTTGGTTTAATTTTGTTTTTTGATGTTGGCAGCCACTTAACTAAATCGAGAAGTGTTCCGACATAATCTACAAATAGTACAACGTGATACAACGGTTAAAGTGATACGCTATATTTGCAGACCAAAGCAAGTTAAACCAAATAATAGGTTTAAATAAAATTGACAACACAATGTCAGATGAAATGTTTAATTTGGAAATTCAAGATCACGACAATAAGATATACAACTTCTTAGTGACAAAAGACATTTATGATTTTGTTCATAATGGTAAGTAATTGTAACGTTATTTTAGTTGCAAAGATTCTGTTATAATTAAAATTTTCAGACTCATCATACGCAGAAAAATTTCTNGTCATGCAAAAACAAAAATATCCCGAATTATTTAAAAACCGGAATCCCGAAACATATTATAAAAAATTATTAAAATTATAAAATGGATCTTATAGAATAAATCTTTATGTACCTGATAATATTTATAAACGTACTAACAACGGTAAGTAACTCACAATAGGAAAGATCTTTTTGCACATTTTCTTATTTTTCATTATATTTTATTTCTATAGATTTACAGTTTGCTACAGAACTATTCAATAAATATAACAAATAAATAGCCAAGCAAGTACCTCATTGCATAGACACAAACATTTTTGACGAAGTGGAAAATACTCAACATGCAAACATTGAATTGGATTATATTAACCCATTAACGCCCAAATGCACTGAAAT
>JAJVSH010000252.1:159765-182453 GCA_021460005.1 Tetramorium alpestre | reverse complement strand
TGCGTGCGTGCGTGCGTGCGTGCGTGCGTGTGCATTGAGGTGCTGCCACATCCACCGAACAGTCCAGATTTAAATCCCATTGTGGGGAACATGTGTGGGATATAATGGGTAGAAGATTACAAAATTTGAAGAGACGGCCAACCAATCTTCAGCAACTGGAAACAGCGCTACAACAAATATGGCATGAAATTCCTTAAGCCATAATTAGAGCCTGCATTAATATGCGTGACCGTTTACAAGAGGTGATTCAAAGACGAGGCTGGAAAACACGCATTTTTAAATGCAATCACAAACACACACACACACACACACACACACACACACACACACACACACACACACATCGCAGAGAGAGTTTGGAGTCATAAAATATTACGGGAGTGACAAACCGTGGGGTCTTTATCTCGGTGACATACGCATAAACAGACACACACACACATACACGATGCGCCAAATCCAACCAACCTCCTCGTGGTGCGCATCGGGTAATGCTAATGCTGGCGATAATTGCATAAAAATGTATGGATAATTTCAAAACGTCATAACTCCGTGAAAAAAAATCGTACGACATTCAATTTATTTTTAATTTATGCAGAAAAGTCCAATTTTTTTATAGTTGTAATAATATTTGCGAAAAAAATTTATTTCAACACGTGGAGTGCGTCAAACTATGCAATTTTTTGGGAAAAAAACACGTTCTTATTTGTGAAGAGATGGCTCGAAGAGAGAACAATAAAGTCAAAATATCTTGAATGTTTTTTAAAGTAGAGACTTTAAGCTTTAAAACGAAAAAAAATTTGTTAAGATACGACTACTTTTGACGGAGTTACATATATTTGAAATCCTGCGAAATTTTGGCATGGAATTACCCGTGCGATAATTTTGATCGCCAGTATATGAGGCATTCTTTGTCAATCGGGCCACCCCCATCTCTCCATTTCAAATGTTGTCAAAAAATATTTTTTAAGTGCTTAAATTGTAGGTACAAATGTGGAGTTTTAAACGCCGTTGGGCGATAAAATTCAAAATGGCGGATCCAGAGCCATGATGCCATCGGTGAAGAACTTCTGTGGTTTCTGGTTGAAAAATTGAATCAAGTGGTTTTCACAGGCTTCTTTTGAAACCAGCTTAATTTCATTGAGAGAGTTCTGCAGAGATCGGAATAAGTGATAGTTAGAGGGTGCTTTGTCTGGACTATACGGTGGATGCATCAAAACTTCCCAACCAAGCTCTCGCAATTTTTGACGGGTCATCAAAGAAGTATATGGTCGGGCATTGTCATGATGGAAGACAACACCTTTCCTTATATAAGATTGTCTTGATTTTAGCTTTAGATACTAATCCTTTCATTGATTACGGAGCATTTGAAGATGAACTTAAGAATATTTTATTCAAAATACTTGGCGCTGCCAAACCGAATAAATATCTAATTGCTTTGTTATGTTAACAATAATTTCTGATAAATTAAATTACATATTACACGTTAGCTTATTTATTATGATTATATATATTATTTATTACGATTATAATCATTTTACATATACAGGGTGTCCGGTATGAAAGTTAACAGCCGGACTCTGGGGGTAGATTGGATCAAACCGAGAAGAAAAGTCCTATACCATTTTACAAAATTCGCAATAGTTATTGAGTTATTCATTGTTAAAAATCGGGAGAAGGGATAGACAGCGCGGTGCGACGTGAGAGCGGCGTGAAAGCGGCAATGGCAGCAGGAGCAGCGAGCCCCCGCCCACGTCTCCCGCACCGCGCTGTCTATCCCTTCTGCGAATTTTGCAAAATAATATAGGACTTTTCTTCTCGGTTTGATCCAATCTACCCCCAGTTTCCGGCTGTTAACTTTCATACCGGACACCCTGTATACTTAATCTCTATTTTATAATACAAACACATACGCGGGAGAGAGGAAAAGTGAAAGACACATACACTCACACATCTGCACACGTATGAACGCATTAAGAGAAAAAAGATTAGACAATTAAGATATTTATTCGATTTGGCAGCGCCAAGTATTTTGAATAAAATATTCTTAAGTTCATCTTCAAATGCTCCGTAATCAATGAAATGATTAGTATCTAAAGCTAAAATCAAGACTGTCTTATATATATCAAACTATATATCTTATCAAAATAAGTATGTATATATCAATGTATGTATATATAACTATGTATATATCAAAATAAGTTCAAACTATGAACACTGGCTAAAAAATAATACGTGTTCTAGTTTATGTAACTATCCATTTTATAGTTATATATAGGCGCATTTTCGTGATATCATTATTTTTGTAGGAAAGAGAAATTTTTTGTCCTTTTTTTGTACAAAAATAATTTTATTTCATACATTTTGTATTGTCAAATAAAAATAATTTAGTACAAGAGTTCTTTTTTGAAGACGTAGTTTGGGTGCGTATACTTTGGTGCTTTTTTGAACCTTTTTTCTAAAAAAGTTAATTTTTTTTTAAATTTTGTAGTGATACATACATACATCACACAAATCATACATCATGTATATACATCTTACATAATACACATTACATAATACATGCACACCCATTGACGTAATTCTAAATATACAATAGATGACAAGTGTAAAAAATACATGCGTAATAATACATATAACATACATATAACATACATATAACACATAATAACATAATGAAATATACAAAGACACAAATAATGCATACATTACATTAAACACTTAATCATTCACGCAAATATAAATATATAAATGTACATACGTTATAAATGTAAAACAGATATATACAAATACATACATATACATCACATATTTTACATAACATAATATACAAAGATACAATACATACATTACATTACACATTTAACCATTCACCTAATTATAACTGCAATATATGTATATAAAACATACATATACATACATATAATACATACTATATATCACATAATATTAAGTATACACAGATACAATTCGCACATTACAAAACACATTATTAAAATTATTATAACACTTATTTTTTTTCTTTTTACTTTATTTTTATAGTCACTTAACAATTGTTTCCTTTTATGTTTGTCAAGTTTATATGCTTCACGTTCTTTTTTTATTTTTTTAAATGTCTTCAATACAAAGTAGGTCATCACTTAAGTCACTTGCATTATGAATCAACTTATTCTTTTCTTTACACCACCATATTAAACTATTTACAGTTATCACACGTATCGTTTTAAAAATGTCATTATGTTCAATGCACTTATGCCAGTTCATGTTAATATTCCAATTGTCAAAATGTAACAGTACTTTAAGAATGTTCTGCCAATAAGTTCGCGTCTCTAACAATTTATTTACTCTAAAACGTTCCGCTTTCCGAAGCTCTTTGGGCGTGCGTGGATTAGCTCGTCGGCGGGCAGGGATTCGGAGCGGACCGGTGGGATGATAGAACACGCTCGGATGTAACAATAATAAAATAAAGAATTTATTTCAAGTTAAGAACAAAATATAAAAGGGTAGCATGTGGAAAGTAACACTGAAAATCAGGCGCGCGGACGGACAAGAGGTTCACGATCTGGAGATCGGCGACACGACTTTTACAATTATCTAACGCGCGGACGGACAAGAGATTCGCGATCTGGAAATCGGCGAAACGACTTTTACAATCATCTAACGCGCGGACGGACAATAGATTCGCGATCTGGGAATCGGCGAAATGACTTTTACAATCATCTAACNCGCGGANGGACAATAGATTCGCGATCTGGAAATCGACGAAACGACTTTTACAATCATCTAACGCGCGGACGGACAATAGAATCGCGATCTGGAAATCGGTGATACGGACGCAGATACGGTCGCGGGTCACGGGGGATGCGGCCGTTAGTCGGCTATCTCGGTTAGCGGTGATTTCCCCCTTTCTGGTCTACGATGACACGATGGGCTCGCGGGGGTGCATGAGTCGGGGCCAGCATTACTGTCACGATCGAATCTGTAGCGTACTTCCCTCCCTTGAGTGGCGGGATACCAAGCCGCGCCCGAGAATACTCGGGGGAAGGCAGAGAACTCTCCTACCCTCGTCTATTGCGGTTGGTCAGGAGCGGTCAGGTCGCTAGGCCGGGAAAACCCGGACCGAGGTGGAGAAACCTCTCACCTCGGGGCGAGGCTAGCGGCCGGCGGATTGGTGGTCCGAGCGGACGTCGCGTACGTGCCGGAAAATCCCAGGCGGGGGCAGAGAATTCTCCCTCGCACCGTACGGTTCGCGTTCGGCGGTTCTCATAAGCTGCTGAGCTCGTAGAGTACGGTGACTCTCGGCTAGCAAGCCGCGGAGAAAATGCGACTCGCGGCGAGTCATTCGCCTTCCAGGAAACCGGCTTTTTATACCCGGAGTCGGCCGGTTTTCGGGGTACCGCGCCGGCGTGTACTTTTGGGAACGGTCGTGGGGATGGCGCATGCGTGTACCGAACTTGGTGGTTGGTTTCGATGGGGCGACGGTTCGCGCCTCCGCGCCGCGCTCGACTACCTCCGGCGTTTCGAGGGAAACGCCCGAGCCGCGGCGTGCGCCTCCCGAGCCGCTTCCTTGGAGGCGAGTCGTAATCCGTGTAAAAAAAAGGACGCATCGCGCCTTGGTATCCGTTCAACGGATTGTCGGTCGAACGGCTTGCGGTTGGTTCGCAGGGTAGACAATGCTTATCCTGGGGGGCATCGTTACAACTCTATACACTATTTGCCTCGCAATAATTGGGAATTTACTATTCTTAAAACTTTCATTACATTCTTCGCAATAGTTAAATTCTTTCGTTAAAGTGACAATTTCATCTAAATGTTCCGATAAATATGCTATATTGGATTCTTCGCAAATAACCATATCATTAAACATTTCTTGCGGTTCATCATCTTCACTGTTGTTGCGAATCACACACCTCAACATTTACAATATTTTCTTCTAAACACTTTTCTAAGGAAAATAACATAAATGAATCTTCTGCGGTTTCACAATTGCCTCTAATAACTGATATGATTTGTTGCTTAAAAGTAAAATGAATCCTGAAATTGTTGAGGTGTTGGATTAGTATTACGAACCGCATGACTTCTGATTTGTCCAAAAAAGTTTTCGATCGGATCTTGATTATAATACCGCGTTTTTTAAATTTTAAAACCGTATTTTAAATGAACTATTTTCCAAATTTTTTCAAACCCGTCAATAGTGAATAACCAATTTTTTAACGATGGCACGGATGTAATTGTTTCTTGTGTAACCTTATATACGTAGCACATTTTTCTTAATCGCTGTTTTGCTTCTGTCCAGAATGTATGATGGGCACTGTCCTTTGTTACTGAGGAACGTAAATCATTTTCACTCACTTCACTACCGTTCACTGAATCAAATAAATCATTTAAAAAAAGCACTGCTTCTGCTGTAGTAATACCTTCTTCGCTATCTATTTGGAGCTGTTAGTCTTCTACTTCCACGACACCTGTAACAGCAAATATGTATAATATAAAACGTTTGTATATTAAAGTGGTGTTTTTTTTCTGTGTAATTATTACAATTCACTTACATTTTGATCTTNTAAGCGTCTCAATGCAACTTGCAACTGTTCCACTTAGCACTTGNGTGGCATATTTCACACGCATTTTCTTTATCTTGTCTTCTATAATGTGCTCTTTAGTGATTTTCTTCAACTATGGACGTATGGTATTCATCCTCTTATCCATTAGCCATGCTGTTTTAATTACGTCCCACGATGCGATACGTTTTTCCGTTCCACAGTTGATGGCAAGATCCTTTGTTATAAAGTTGTTCCTTATACTATACCTTTGATAAGATGCGGAGGATCAAATAACGGAACAGCCTCAACGTTTCCCACTTTAAAAATTTGAGCTGATAACAATTAATTTTTTTAATATACATATATTATGCATGTGTTTGCTATATCACTACCAAAAAAATATAATTTATCTTGTGTTCTTTTCTGAAAGTTCCGTTTCATATCCGTCCGTAATAATAATTCCTTAATGGCGGCTACATTGGATGATCCTTGATCACAGACGGTGGCGACGATGAGAAAGCCTGTTTTATTGATTTTCAAAATGTGCTCTTTTATGCATCTTATTAATTGTGCTGTATTTGTAGCTTTCGCGCAAAAGTTGTAAGAAACAGCCATCTTCCAGCCTGTGTGTAAGCCACGCAACATAAAAACGAGAGCATGATCTGCAACTTTACTTGTGCGATTGTTGCCCCAATCCTCCAAGTCATATATGATATCCCTTCGGATACTATAAAAATAAATTTTTTTTTTAAATACTTGGCATTGCCAAACCGAATAAACATCTTAAGTGCTTTAGTATGTTAGCAATAATTTCTTATAAACTAAATTACATATTAACTTATTCGGTTTGGCAGCGCCAAGTATTAAAAAAAAATTTATTTTTATAGTTGGCGCACTATCTTGATATCACTATTTTTGTAGGAAAAATAAATTTCTTATCCTTTTCTGTACAAAGGTAATTTTGTAGTGATTTCATACATTTTGTATTGTCAAATTAAAATAATTTTGTACAAGAGTTCTTTTTCGAGACGTAATTTTGTTCAAGAATTCTTTTTTTAAGCGTCTTCTGAGCGCGTATACTTGGCGCTTTTTTTACCTTTTTTGAAAAGGTAATTTTATGATTTCACACATTTTGTAGTAATTATTATGCCTAGATATCAATTAGATATTTTATGCTCTTATTAAAATTCCTTAATTTACGATAGTTTGGACTACTCAGTAGATGATTTAAATAAAGTTTCATTATTTTCAATAAATTAGTGATTTATTTTATAAGAGATTTGTATGACATGTTGATGCCAAACTAATTGTAAATTTAACACTGTATGTAAATGTAGTTTCTAGTTCATGAAGTTTTATAAAGCTCAACGTATTAGAAAATTTATTTTACATACACTCTTAAACTAATTGTAAGTCTGTCATCAACATGTCATATAAATAAATCTCACGAAGAATTTTCATATGGTAAAATTATAAAATTTGTTTGTCCCATCATCTTGAATCTGCCATTTTGAAATTTTATTTTTTTTATTTGGCCCTTATGTAAATTTTTAAAATGAGCCTAGAAAGAGCTCGATATCTTATTTTTTAAGAAAGTTATACATTTTTTAAGAAAGTTATATATTTTTAACTTCTATCTCATTTTACCAACATTTGAGAAGACATAGACAAAAGGTCAAAATTTACAAAGGTATTGATTTTTTCTTGAAAAGTCCTATTCTTTATCTTTATTTAAAATGAGTCTAGAAACATATCGTTATCTTTACTTTTGTAGAAGATATGAATTTTTTCAATGCTGGGACATATATGTCCCACCAGGCATGAAAGGATTAATACATGTTCATATTCGCAAGTTCATAAAATATGAGATCATTGTCTCATTTGCTCCTGTTGCGACTGTTGATTTTATCATTTAAAACACAAATGGTATACTGAAGAGAAGCATATTCATCAAATCAACAGAGGAAAAGATAAGTTTGTAATTTTTACTCTTTGGTCAGTAGTCATAGTTTCATCTTATCAAATCATTTTTTATTGATTACGGTGTATTTGAAGATGAACTTTAAAAGATTTTAAAGATAAGATCAGACTATGAATATTGCACATTGATATTATAATATTGGCTGCTGTNTGCCGATATAAGGCTGCTGTGCGCCGATATAAGGCTGCTTTGCGCCTATAAAAAACGATTAACAATTACTATAAAATTCATAAACTTAATTAATTTCATTAAATTCAATGTACTAAAGATTTATTTTATATGAGAGTTGTATGACATGTCGATGACAGATTTGGTTTAAGCGTGGATGTAAATTTAGTTTATAAATTATAAATTTTCATTAAGCCCAATGTATTAGAGCATTTATTTTATTATGGAACTTTATAAATTAGAAACTAATTTTACTTTCATTGTTGAATTTAATTTGTCATCAACGTGTCATACAAATCTTTTATAAAATAAATCATTAATACATTTACTTTAACCCTTTCATGCCTGGGACACATCGTGGAACATACATATATGTCCCAGCATTTTAAAAATTCACATTTTAATAATAATAATAATAATAGTTGATTTACAAAAGCAAAAAGGAGAGGCATCAACTAGAGAATTATTACAACGCCCTCCAGAATACATATGAGTATATAGAAATAGATACGCGAAATAAAGAAGAAAGATATAAGGATAAAGATAATAGAAATACAGAAAAAGAAATAATAACTAATGATAAATCAAGATGAACGTGTAATATAAATATGAATAACAGTTGAAAAGTTAGTGCTGTACATATCAAAGTAGTAGATTGGAAGAGATAGCGAACCGAGCGCATACGACAGTAAGAGCGCAAAAATAATCAAATTATTGTGATTGAGTCGATACAACGCAGGACTCGCGAGCAGAAATATATTTGGTAATAGAGGAACGAAAGGAAAGTAAGGATTGGGAAGACTTGATCGAGGAAGGGAGCTGATTGTAGTGATATACTGCTGAGTAAGAAAAGGCACGGAATTTAGTAGATCTATGGGAGGGATAGGATAATAGGTCACAGTATCTGGTACAAGGAGCATTAGAAGCATGACAATCAGATTTGACATGAAGAAGGCGCCTGAGATAAGCAGGAGAGTTGTTGCGCAAGAGAGAATAAGTCAAACAGCAGAGGTGAACAATAAATCGTTGTCGCATGTTGAGCCAAGAAGAGGAAAGGAAAAGTAGAGAGATATGGTCGAATTTACGGATAGATAATATGAGAATCTGAGACAGGAGTTTTGGATGCGTTGAAAATGATTAACAAGCTGTTGACTAAGTGCAGGAAAGTAAAGAACTTTGGCATAGTCAAAGAGAGAAATGATAAAAGCTTGAGAGACGCGAAGTTTGTGAGAAGTGGGGAGAATGCGGAAAGGATAAAGAAGACGTAAACGAGCATGTGCAGCGCGACATTTGGTGGAGATATGTGAGTTAAAGGACCAGGAAGAATCAAAGTGGACACCAAGGACTTTAACAGACGACGAACGGGGAATTTCAACGGAATTGAGAGAAATAACAACAGGCTCAAGGCGAGAAANCATTACAGTAGAGCCAGCAATCATGAAAGAGGACTTGNACGGATTCAGATGCAGAGCACTTGAGGATGNCCAACAACCGATNGCNTCCAAGTCTCTATTCATCTNAAGAGCNATGAGAGAGGACTCAGTGGGGTGGAATGACTTGATGAGAATAACGTCATCAGCATACATAAATAGGCTGGAAGAAAGACGAAGAGCAGCAAGATCTGAGACGAAGACGTTGAATAGGAGAAGACCAAAGACGGAGCCCTGAGGTAGCATATTTATCGAATCAACGGAGGAAAAGATAAGTTTGTAATTTTTACTCTTTGGTCAATAGTCATAGTTTCATCTTATCAGATCATTTTTCATTGATTACGGAGTATTTGAAGATGAACTTTAAAAAATTTTAAAGATAAGATCAGACTATGAATATTGCACATTGATATTATAATATTGGCTGCTGTGTGCCGATATAAGGCTGCTTTGCGCTTATAAAAAACGATTAACAATTACTACAAAATTCATAAACTTAATTAATTTTATTAAATTCAATGTACTAAAGATTTATTTTATATAAGAGTTATATGACATGTCGATAACAGATTTGGTTTAAGCGTGGATGTAAATTTAGTTTGTAATTTATAAATTTTTATTAAGCTCAATGTATTAGAGCATTCATTTTATTATGGAACTTTATAAATTACTAACTAATTTTACTTTTATTCTTGAACTTAATTTGTCATCAACGTGTCATACAAATCTTTAATAAAATAAATTATTAATACTTTCGATTTAATTAAACCTATTATATGACATATTAATTAATCTATAGATACATATCTATAGCAATTTATATCTGATGATATTAATGCGTGTTCATATTCACAGGTTTATTAAATGTGAGATCATTGTCTTAATTGTTTCTGTTGCAATTTAAAGCACAAGTGGTATAATGCAATTAAAGGTTATTATTTAAGATATCCAGTGATGTAGGAAGGAACTGAGATAAGCATATTCATCCGAATCAACCGAAGAAAAGATAAGTTTGTAATTTATTTTATTATAAAGTTTCATTGAGCTCAGTGTAGTAGAGATTTAACTTTATAAATTGGAAACTAAATTTACATACATACCTGAATTCAATTTGTCATCAGGATGTTATACAAACTCTTATAAAATAAATCATTAATACTTTTGAATTATATACTTAACAGTTTGTATCTGATTATAAATTTTAAATTATAAGAGATTTGTATAATATGACTTATAGAGTTTCATTAAACTGAATGCACTAAAGATTTACAAAGATATAATTTATATGAGAGTTATATGACATATCGATGACAAATTTAGTTTAATTATATAATCAAATAAATCATTAATATATTTAAATTAATGAAACTAATATAACATGCTAATTAACCCTATGAGTACACACATTACTGTTTGTCACATTCAGTACACATTGGGGTCAAGTTGTATTGACCCTACAGTGAATGAAGCCCTTCTGAGGTCATATTAACCCCAGATGTGCTCAAAGGATTAATCGACAGGTACATGCCTAACAGTTTGTATCTAATTGCAAATCAGAAATTATAATAGATTTTATTTATGGAGTTTCATTGAATTCTATGTACTAAAAATTTATTTTATATGAGAATTATAACATAGTAATGACAGATTTTGTTTGTGTATATAAATTTGTTTTGTAATTTATAAAGTTTCATTAAACTCAATGTATTAGAGATCATTTTATTATGGAACTTTATAAGTTAGAAACTAATTTTACTTTCATTCTTCAACTTAATTTCTTATCAATTTGTTATATCAATCTTTCATAAAACAAATCATTAATACATTTGTTTTAATAAAACCTATACCTATAATTTAAATTATAAGAGATTTGTATGATATGACTTATAGTTTTACTAAATTGAATGTATTAAAGATATATTTTATATGAGAGTTATATGGCATATCGATGACAAATTTAGTTTAATCCTTTTAAGAGGGGAAAGCCATTATTTTTTCTCAACTTTCAACGCTATATCTTTTAATGTAATTGGCCTGGAAAAAATTCCGCAAATAACATTTCCGAAAATTTGAAGTCTTCTCTTTCAGATGCCGTCATTAGAATTGACCTATGAAGCGATATAAAAAAGTTATAGCCTATTTTTCCAAAAAAGCGCCGGATTTTTCGCGATTTTTTTTTTAAATCTCAAATTTTGAATTCGAAAACGTCTTGCTAGAATATCGTAACCATGATAAAAGATGGCATGGATATCTGCTCTAACAAACCCTGTTGAGCATTTTCGAAAATTCAATATGGCGACTTCAAGATGGCGGCTTAAATAAAAAAAACCGATATTTTTCCGATTTTTTCATTCTAATCTCATTAAATCTTTCTCAAACTCACTTTAAATACATGAATTCTATATCCAACATGCGTAGAAATCATAAAAATATACGGTCTGTTCGAAAAAAAGATTAAAATACAAAAAAAGTTAAATAAATCTTCAAAAATGTAAAAAAATATGTACATTTAGACACAAGAGAATACTGACATTATACATTTACTATTGAATTCGCAGCTTTATCATTGAGAAAACAGGCACTTTTCGCGTTTTCTGAGGAATAAGATTTTTTTTCGAACAGACCGTATATTTTTATGATTTCTACGCATGTTGGATATAGAATTCATGTATTTAAAGTGAGTTTGAGGAAGATTTAATGAGATTAGAATCGGAAAAATATCGGTTTTTTTAATTTAAGCCGCCATTTTGAAGTCGCCATATTGAATTTTCGAAAACGCTCAACGTGGTTTGTTAGAGCAGATATCCATGCCACCTTTTATCATGGTTACGATATTCTAGCAAGANGTTTTCGAATTCAAAATTTGAGATTTTCAAAAAAAAATCGCGAAAAATCCGGCGCTTTTTTAAAAAAATGGGCTATAATTTTTTTATATCGCTTCATAGGTCAATTCTAATGACGGCATCTGAAAGAGGAGACTTCAAACTTTCGGAAATGTTATTTGCGGAATTTTTTCCAGGCCAATTACATTAAAAGATATAGCGTTGAAAGTTGAGAAAAAATAATGGCTTTCCCGTTCTAAAAGGGTTAATCATACAATCAAATAAATCAATTAATATATTTGAATTAATGAAACTTTATTATAACATGCTAATTAACTCTTTGAGTACACACATTCCTGTTTGTCACATTCAGTATACATTAGGATCAAGTTGTATTGAACCTAATCACGGTGTACTGAACCCCTCTGGGGTCATATTGACCCCAGGTGTACTCAAAGGGTTAATCGACAGGTACATGCCAGTTTGTATTTAATTGTAAGTCAGAAATTATAATAGATTTGATTTATGGAGTTTCATTGAATTCTATGTATTAAAAATTTATTTTATATGAGATTTATAACATAATAATGACAGATTTAGTTTGTGTATAAATTTAGTTTGTAGTTTATAAAGTTTCATTAAGCTCAATGTTTATATCTCCTACGACATAAATAGCTATTACAATCTTAAACTGTTTAAATAAGCAATACAGCTGACAGAAACTATTAAAAACAATTTTGAAGTTAAATCATTATCTAAGCTCAAAGTATTCTACATTGACATATAAATTAATGTTATATATTATTTACAATGTCAGAATTAACGTGATTAAAATATAGTGATCTTCTAAGAATTTAATTTGCAGGAATTCGGTAGCTAACGATGATGCTTAGCAATCATATGTCAACGATCCTGCGGTTGGCCGCGCAGGAGCAGTAATGGCAACAGCAGAATGGCCACTCTCAAGGCAATCTCTATACGTTTGAAGTCCGTCAAGAACACCCAAAAGACAGTCCATGAAGATGGTGTCGGCGGCTAAATATAATCGTGCGGAACGCGACTTGAAACAGGCTCATCCTCTCGGCGTCGGCACAAAAGTGTTTTACGAGCATGCTAAGATCCAAGCATCACCGGAGGAGCCGATGAAGCTCGTTATTGCTGTGATTAGCGATCGCGGTCTCTGCGGTGCTGTGCACACTGGTGTAATTCGCAACATTCGTGATTGTTTATTGGCTGATCCTAAGGAACGTAAGAACACAAAGATCATATGCATCGGCGAGAAGTCCCGGGCGATTCTTCAACGGCAGTTCGCGAACAATATACTCTTCGTCGCGTCTGAGGTCGGCCGTAAATCACCGACATTTAACGATGCTATCAAGACAGCTATATACAGATAATGAACAGTGGGTACATGATTGCCAAACAGATAAAGCCAAGGGCTAAATAGAAGAAATAATAATACAATTTAAATAATTAATTTGTAGTATTAACTGATATTATTCGCTATAAATTTTTCTAAATTTCTATTGCTTAACTTTATATACCTTTTAATATAACTTGCATGTTCTATTTAAAAATGTAGCACTGTACAATATAAATAAAGGCTATTCCTTTGTAGTTATTCCTTTGGTTCTGGACGCATAGTATACAACAAGTTCAAGTCCGTGGTATCGTATGCAGTTGATGATCTACCGTTGTTTGATAAAAATGCAGTGGTAACTGAAGCTATCGGTGTATGATTCACTCGACGACGAAGTAATACAGAGCAATCTGGAGTTCTCGCTCGCCTCACTGTTTTATTCGTTGAAGGAAGGCGCCTGCAGCGAGCAATCCAGCCGTATGACGGCTATGGACAACGCCAGCAAGAATGCCGAAGAGATGATTGACAAACTCACTCTCACCTTCAACAGCACTTGACAGGCTGTCATCACCAGAGAACTGATCGAAATTATCTCCGGTGCAGCTGCTTTGGCTTAAGAATATCCTGGTGAGAAAATTTAGTTTATCAATTTATAATGCCGGCAAATAGAAGATACGTTGTTGGAAAAGGAAGAAGAACCAGAAGACACCTGTTATGCTACCGAAAGATGAAGTTTCCCGTCGACTTAGATGATGTTCAATTAACTGTAAAGTTGTATGATAAACATCAAGAATATTACAAGCCTATCTGTTATTTATATGTCGAAGTTGTTCAATATATATAATTACAAAACTATGTTCTTTAGTATAATAACTATAGGTTTAGTCATATAATATAAATTTTATGATAATAATAATATAAAAAAACATTCGATTTTTTTGTAAATTAATTAATATGTAAATTAAGATTTGATCATCGTAAGTTCAAAATCAAAAACTTTTCTAATATTTATTTTTACTAATTTGAAATAAGTTTAATCCTTTTCTTATTTTTAAAAGTAGAAAAGATGAAAAATAAATTTAATCGAGATTGAAAACTAATCTGCATTGGTAGAATAATATTCATTTGTGTACTTTTTACAATTCTTAGAATTAGAAAAAATAAAGTTTAATCATGATTGAAGTTAATCTTTATTAAATCAAGATTGAAGTTCATTTCTTCAACTCTCTTCAACTTTTTATCTTATACATATTAATACATAACATAATAATAATAATTATTATAAAATAGAAATGTTGGGCCTTGGCCACGGCCGCGGCCACGGCCATGGCCACGACCACGGTTACGGTTGTAATTGGCCTCCCGACATTTACGGCCAGCCCTTTGCCAGCGAGCTGCTGAAAAAAGAAAATAGTATTATTATAATAATTATTAATTATTATTACACATGGTTTTACACAGACACATGCACACGCACGCGCACACATGCACACACGCACATACGCACGCACGCACGCACGCACACACGCACACACGCACACACGCACATATACATATATATTTCTATATATAATATTTTTGATATTGATATTTTTTGCTTACGTCTTTTCTCTTCCTGCTGCTCCTGCGACGGAAGCGGTGGTTGTTCCTGTGGCAGTGGACGCTGCAGCAGCACCGGCGGTGCCATCGATGTCGATGGCTCTGCTGGAGACGGTAGTTGTTTTGGCGGCGGATCTTTTGGCAGTGGCGATTGCATTGGCAGTTTCTTCTTCAGCGGCTGTGCCGTCGACGTCAACGTCGACGTCGATGCCGCTGCAGCGTTCGCAGAAGGCATTGGTTTAGGCTGCCCATCCCTATGTTCTAGTTCTAATTGAGCCGCTGCATCCGCTAACATAGCGTCATCCTCCACTTCCATTTCAGTTCTGAAACAAATTACATTTTATTAATTTTAATTATATTGTTTAATTAACTAGATACCTTAATTTAACTTCCTTTTCTATCTATACTTACGTGCAATCGTACTGCTTCCTCTCCGCCATTTTTTTTCTTTAAGATCGTGTTCTTTAAAAGTCGTCGAACTTGTTCACTCTTTCAATTCTTCGTCATTGACATTGAATAAGTACACTGCTATTCAATAATGCCTGGATCCCCGTTTACCTGGAGTGACATTTTTAACGTGCTTATTCCCATCTATGTGAATCAATGAATTTCAGGTTGCGCAGGTTATACATGAAAATAATGTCCCTAAACAGACTTAACCTATGATAATTTCGCAAATCGTGTCTGGCTGTATTTGACAGTTGTGAAATAAAACGGATTGATAATGTTTTTTAAGTGTCTTTAATATGTATTTTGTAGAATAAAACTTTTTACGTATTTTTTCTATATTAATTTTAATAAATGAATAATCTTTTGCTGTTTTTTCATTTTCTTATAAATGGATGTTATTTTCTTATAAATGGATTCTATCTTCCATGTTTACAGTGACAAGACAAAAGACAAACAAATTCTTAGCAACAATGCATACCTGGGTTTGTTTAATCAATCGTATTTTGTTTTTATCCGTCATTATTCATTATTATTACCGTCGTCGTGTTAATATAGCAATATTAAATTGTTTATTCGCATTGTTTATTGGACGATTATGGACATGGAAGATAGAGATTATTTACAAGAAGAGCGTAATATTTTTGCGAATTTACATCCATCAACGCGTGGAAGGATTGCAGGGTTATGGCAAGCAGGAATATCTAAAAACAGAATTGCGGCTACGATCGGATGTAATAAAAAAACAATGAGATTGTGAATTCGTCGGAGAGGAAGGAAATACTGCTCTGGCGGATCATAGAAAAAAACAATAAAAAACCAAGAATAACAACTCTCGAAGAGGACTTATATCTCTGTGATTACATTGAAGGTGACCCTTTTTCAACAATAAATACGGCGATCACAGAAACGGAGCTACCGATTTCAATAAGTACCAATCGCCGACGATTAAAAGAAGCTGGAATTGTAGCTTGTCGTCCAAAAAAGAAGTCAAGTTTCAGCGATGCTCATCGTCAAGAAAGACTCAATTTTGCAAGAGAACATTTGAATTGGATGATTGGGCAAAAATTATATGGTCTGATGAAAAGGTATTTATACTTTTTTGGAATATAAAAAAATATTAAAAATTCTTCTGTTATAACTTGAATAATATTTATTGAAGAATAGAAAAAATTATCTTATATATTTGTTATATTGTTTAAAACTAGTTATATTATTGTATTGTAAAATATTCTTACATTTAGTACGTTTATATATAATATGCTATATAATATAAAATATAATATACTATATAATATCAGGTTTTTACATCTTCCGCCGATAGACGGCGATACGTTTATCGTCCCCGAGGCCGTGACGTAGCATTGCAGCCCCAATATGTTATTAAAAAAAAAATGGAATGGTCGAATAACGTGCGGATATTGGAGTTGCATGTCGACTGCTGGTGTTATGGCGTTTGAGGAGATCCCTCCGCGAATGAACGCTGCACATTACATTCATATTTTAGAAAATGTAATGTTGCCGAGTGCGAGGCAGCGATTTCCTGCAGAGGAATACGATGTCTTACATTTCATGCAGGATAACAACTCCGTCCATACTGCGAATATTGTTCGTGAATGGTTCGAGGAACATCCGGAAGTCAATCTTCTCAGGTGGCCGAGTAAATCACCGGATTTAAATCTCATCGAGAAGATGGGATTATATCCCCTTAATTATATCTGGAGTAAGTTTTTATTTTTTCTCCTTCCCCGTAATGGATGTTATCTGTAATTACACACAAGTATTTATAAATATAGACAATAGTTTGTTTTTTAAGTATTATATAGCTTGATGTAGAAAAAGAATTTAAGAATTTTGTATTTTATTGAATAAGAGTTTTGATATTGATTATAATCTGAATAAACTGAAGAAAATATGTAAATTTTTATAAAAAATTTGAATAAAAATGAATAAATATTAATATTCTAATATAATTATAAGAATCATGTCTTAATGAGTATTTTAATAGCTATTTAATATGAAGTTAAATTATTATATTTAATTATCTTACAACACATAAAACTGTAAATTTAATTACCTGAGAATTGATTTTTAACAGGTATCATGGTTAGATGTTGGATATCTGGACAGGCTCGAACTCGAAATGCTCTCGTAGCTCATGCTCGTGTCACTTGGGAAGATTTACGTACTCGACCGGAACTTATAAGCGCTGTCTGTAATTCGATGCCAATTAGAATGCAAAAAGTTGTAGATAACGAAGGCTATTGGATCGATTATTAGATGAGCAAGATATGTGCGTACGTGCGTGTATATATATAAAAATCAATATTATCAACTTCAAGCTTGAACAAATTTTGTGTTTTTCCTTAATTGCAGACAAACACAGCATACCTTTGCATAGGACCTAATCGTCAGGAGTCCAGTAGAAATATTTTCTTATAAATGTGAAGTCACTCTTGACGATAGGCGATGGAAAAGGATTCTCTTCACAGAAGTAAAATCTATAAAGAAGCATTTTCAGTTAATTATGGAAGCTTTCCAGCAAGAGACACAAATCAATACAGGAGTCATTCTGTCATCATTTCTCATTGAATATCTAATAAAAACAGAATGACTCTTGTAAAACATCTTAAATTATTGATAAATTGATGTAAAATTTATTATATGTTTAATGTGAAATGTTTATTAAGTGTATTAAATGTTTTATCTTCTCTAATTTTTATTTTCCTTCTCCAATGTTTATCTAGACTTCTAATTTTGGAAGCTTGAAAGGTTATATGTGCCTATCTAGGGACATTATATCTATACTTTTTAGTAGTCTACATCCTAAAACATCAAGTTTTGCATAGATGGGATAACGCATGATAAAAACGGGGGTCCAGGCATTATTGAATAGCAGTGTACTAGATACATATGCATCTAGATACATTTGGGTAATGTTTTTGAGAACACCCTTAGGAATTTGATAGATAGATCGATTATTGATACGCGACTATTGTAATGTTTGAATCATGACCGTTCAACAGTTATGTTATTGTGTTGTGCAGATTGCGGATACATTGTGAAGTGAATACGAACGGATAGATATGCTGAAAAAGATTTGAAGTTCTCATAATAAGTATCAATCAAAATAAATATCAGTATATGCATGTATATTAGATCATTATTGGATTAGTTTATATCAACTTTTGATATACATTCATGATCGTTCAATAGAGGTTATTGTGTCGTGTGATACGTAATATTCGACCGAGGTAAATGTTAGTTATTTTAGTGGCACCTCGTTGTCTCTAATCAAATTAATCTCTAATCTAATTAGTGAAAATTATAGTCTGTATACTTTTTTCTCAACAGATATGTTATTCTGTCGTGTCGATTGCGGATACATTGTAAATACGGATAGATACGCTGAAAAAGATTTGAAGTTCTCATAATAAGTATCAATCAAAATAAATATTAGTATATGCATGTATATCAAGTCATTATTGGGTTAGTTTATATTAACTTTTGATATATATTCATAATCTTTCAATAGAGGTTATCGTGTCATGTGATGCATAATATTCAATCGAGGTAAATATTATTAATTATTTTAGTGGCACCTCGTTGTCTTTAATCAAATCAATCTCTAATATAATTAGTGAAAATTATAGACTATGTACTTTTTTCTTCGTTTAAAATCTTAACTGTACGAGTTAATTAAAATAAAGTAAACATTAATGATTTTTATCTTGATTCTAAAGGGGAGGAAAATAATTAATGTTTCCTTTATTTTAATTGGGTTATATAGTTGGAATATTAAACGAAGAAAAAGTAAATAGATCATTATTTATAGTTCATTTTTATTTTAAGATAATCTTTAAGCTTGTATCAGACTACGGATTAGGATTGGGATTAGATTGAAATTTGACCAATCAGAACAATGTTCACAGAATTACTTTATATTAGTTTTATTTCTGATTTATCAAATTCAAATCTAATTCCAATATCAATCCTCTGATACGGGCTTAAGTAACATTCTAAAATCCATTAACGCCCAAACAGATGCATTTTTTACACAATTTTCAATGACTTTATTTGCAATGTTAAAGGTCTAAAAATATTTAAAAAGTATCACTTCTTATGTAAAATTTTACGCTCTTTCAGATTCCATCATCAGAATTTGTGTAAAAAAAAAGTCCAAAAAAGTTATAATTTCTTTTAATTTCTTTTTTTTTTTTTCATCGACATAGTATAAAATTCCAAATCTTTTCACAACCATCGGTACATAAAATAGTTGTACTTTGAATGTATATTTTTTAAATTTGTCCAAATTGTCATTATCATTTAAAAATGGCGAATAAATATGATTCGCAAATTTCGACTAACTAACGGCTTATTATCACTGAACTGTCGTATTTTCTACACTTTCAATATCATTCTTTCATTTTCTATACTTTCAATATCTTTCAATATCAATAGACATAAATTCGTCATATTGAAAATTGCGTATTTGATCGAAAATGAACTGCGAATATCATTATTTACAGTGATAATAAGCCGTTAGTTTTTCGAAATTTACGAATTGTTGTGAAACAAATTTAGCCGCCATTTTTAAATGAAGATGATAATTTGGACAAATTTAAAAAATATATCTTCAAAGTACAACTATTTTGTGTATCGATGGTTGTGGAAAGAGTTGGAATTTCCTACTATGTTGATGTGAAAAAAAAAGAATTTATAAGCCGCCATAACTTTTTTGGACTTTATTTTACACAAATTCTGATGATGGATTCTGAAAGAGCATAAATAAAATTTTACGTAAGAAATGATACTTTCCAATTTTTTTTAGACCATTAATATTGCAAATAAAGTCGCTGAAAATTATGTTAAAAATGCGTCCGCTTGGGCATTAGTGGGTTAAAATGCAAATACGATCCTGTGATTGGTTCACAACATATTAAATTGTTACTTAAGATGATCTTAAATATGAGAACAGACCATATTTTTTCATAAATACCAGTCTTAGACTATTTTCAATTACATAATAGAAACATTTTAATGTCATATATAAAATGTTATTTTTTGTTCCAGGATCACGTTTAGAGGTAAATTTCTATTATTTGTTTTTTTTCTTTTTCTTGTTTTCTTTATTTCCATTTCTTTTATCTCTTTCTCTACTTTTCTCCTTTATTTCTATAATATTTCTATTTCTTTTATCTTTTCTCTACTCTTTTTTTCTTTATTTCTATAATATTTCTATTTCTTTTATCTTTTTCTCTATTCTTTTTTCCTTTATTTCTATAATATTTCAATTTCTTCTATTTTTTTTTCTATTCTTTTGTTCTTTCCTTTTTTTTTAATCAGAAAGCCGCTGTGCGCTAATAATAGGTTGCTGTGCGTCAATACAAGGTTGTTGTGCGCCAATACAAGGTTGCTATGCGCCAATAGAAGGTTGCTATACGCCAATATCAGGTTGCTGAGCGCCAATAAATATCAGGTTGCTGTGCGCCAATACCAGGTTGCTGTGCGCCAATACTAGATTGCTGTGCGCCAATTACAATTTAAGATTTTAGATTTACTAGAAAACTTTGAATTATTTCAATTTTTCGATAGCTGAATTGTAAAAACTTACGATATCGCGCTGATAGTTGTTTTTGCAATACGAAGTGAGCCAAGCAAAAGAACCAATCAGCATCATGAAAAAGAGATAACGATATTTTGAGACTTTCAATTGTTGATTTAACAAAATGTCTATAAAAACAAAAGCACGTTTCCAATAGAAGGAAAAAATATTATTGCTCAAGGTAGATGGTTAGAAGATATGCATATAGAGCATTTTTATCATCTTTTAAAAAGTTGCTCAGATTTTAGACCAGTTAGTACATGCAAAGTTATATTCTTGATGATACAATATCATCTACGTCAGAAAATAAAAAACATACAGATTTTATATAGTTCTGATTTTGATTTACATAGTTATGAATCTGATTCACTGGATTTGTTTAAGTTAAATAAGTTATTGAATGTGAATGGACATTGGGTATGTAATTACTTTGATACAAAAAATATATGTATTTACGATTCATCTAATAAAAGNAAGTTGCATAAACATCATGAACAATTTTTGAGACGATTATTTCCATCTTATCTCTTTGATAAAAAAAAATCTATAATATTTCCTATTGTGCAACAACAACCAAATTGTAGTGATTGCGGCAATAACTTTCGCTATTTCATTACTATATGTATAACATTAAGCCTGAAAAAATAAGATATGATGTCAGCTTAATGCGTTCGCATTTAATAAAAATTTTTGAATNCAATGTTATTGAGCATTTTCCTCAAGATTTAAAATATGGTGTGTCTCAAAAAGTGCTTCCATTGGCATTAATAAGAGCAAGAGAGACTGATGCGTTTCGTAAACGTACAAACCGTTGATATGAAAAGAAACAACAGAAATTGTCGAATAAACAAAAAGATTATGAATCTCAACAAACTAAGAAAGAATTAAATAACAATTCTTTTATAAGTACATCAAGAAAATACGTACAATCAGTAACGAGTAATATTCATATGAGGCAATTTAATGAACAATTTAAAAATGTGTCGTNTGTTGAAAATATCGTTTGTGATAACAAGAAAGAAAATAGCGTCAACATTTACGATATAAGCAAAGATATAGAAAATGAAGACGCTACTAAATATGTGCAATATGTAAATAATTTTTAAAGAAAGGAACGTCAAAGAGAAATGAAACTATCGGTGCAACAAAAAAGTATTATTGCTGAAGGCAGATGATGAGCATATGGGCATTTTAATAATCTTTTAGAAACGTACTCAGATTATAGACCTGTTGATACATGGCGAATACAATTAATGGATACAATACAACTCGTACCAAGGAATAAAAAGCACATACAGATATTACCCACTCAGTTATTGGGAACCCATTGGGTGTGCAGTTATTACGATACAAAAAATATATTTATTTATGATTCTTTAAATACAAAAATAATAAGCGAGTGTCAGAAACAGTTTTTGAAAAAATTATTNNNAACNTATAACTTTATNNAGTATCNTATTCAATTTCCTATTGTGCAAGAACAANNNAATTCNGACGATTGCGGTGTTTTTGCAATAGCCTTTGGTATTTCACTATTATTTGATATTAAACCAGATAAAGTAAGATATAACATTAACTTAATGCATTCGCATTTAATAGAAATTTTTGAATCTAATATTATACACTTTCCTCGAGATTTATTAATCTGCAATGCCCAATGCAATGATATTTATGTTGCGCAAGTTGATGAAGAGATTCAAAATGGATTGTATGTTAAAAGTATTACTCAAGAGGATAAC
>JAJVSH010000252.1:143144-153148 GCA_021460005.1 Tetramorium alpestre | reverse complement strand
ACATTTCTCCATAAACATAAAATGAGATGCATTTGAATTTCTTACAGTCCTGTGCACAAAATATGATTGTATAAGACATTTGGTAGAGTGTCAAGTAACTTCTACTACTCGATGTAAATCTTGTGAACACAAAAACAATTACTTATAATAATTTAATTCTTTCAATACCTATTAACAATTTAAAAAAGAAAAGTTATAATCTCAACGATATATTAAATACATTTTCACATTGGTGTCAATCAGATAGTTGCGGATCATGTGTATATTGTACTAGAAATGAAATATTATTTAAGAATGAATCAAGAGGCATGGTAGTGTCTCGTGTCAAGTATAACCTACCAGGCCTCATTTACGCGCGATGCTGTTTAAAGAGGATATCGTATTATCATATCTCAATAACGGCTGTTCCGATTGAATTCTAAACAGTCTCAATGTATAGCTCGGGGTCAATTTGTATAAGAAAAGTGTTTTTATTTTTCTTATACGTACCCTACGAGCAGAGATATTACAACTCAAAGTCTAAATGTGGAAAAAATTGTCTTAATTTTCTCCGTCGTCGTCGTCAAATGGTGGTAAGGGAGCGCGCGGGAGAGGCGAAGAAAAGTTACCGAAGTCGGGACAAGAGGTGGGTTCGGAAAGGATGAGGAAATGTAACACGGTTAAGTTGTCTGCGTTTGCATCACATTGCTATTGTGACAGTTTTGAATGACAGTTCGTCATTGAAATGAAAAGTTAGTATGTTAGTACTAAAAAAAAATTTTTGCAATTTATCAAGATATATAGCACAGTCAATCAAGTAATACTAAAAAAAATAGTGTTGCAATCTATATACGAAATGAAATATTATATTTTATCGTGCTATTATGTAATAAATAAAATATAATATTTTATTTCGTACATTTGTATTTGTATTTTTATAAATATTTTTAAGGCATTTTATTTATTATTTGCGGTATATTTAAAATTTCATACGTATATATAGTCTTCATCAATTTGTATATATCTAAATACTAAATATATATATTTTTGTATATATCTAAATATATATATTTGTTTTTTGAGAAGAAAAGTCATGTAATATTTTACAAAATTCGCAATAGTTATTGAGTTATTAATAATTAAAAATTGCCGTATTAGCCCGGCCTACCGCCGAATACAAGCGCATGGAGAGATACGACCGCCCAGCGTCATTGTTACCAAGATCGCGAGGAGTTGTTTACTACGCGGCAATGCCTAAAAGCGGCGGTTTTGAGCTGCGATTGTCCCCCTGTTTTTTGCCATTTATAGAAAACAACTCCTCCCGATCTTGTTAACAATGACACTGGGCGGTCGTATCTCTCCGCGCGCTTGTATTTGGCGGTAGGCTGGGCTAATACAGTGATATTTAATCATTACTAACTCAATAACTATTGCGAATTTTATAAAATGGTACATAACTTTTCTTCTCGGTTTGACCCAATCTACCCCCAGTTTCCGGCTGTTAACTTTCATACCGGACACCCTGTATTTTTACGTATCTCTTCATTAGCTATTTCGTTCCGGTTTTTGTCTTATTACAGCTCATCCGAACATTAGATTATTTATCTATCAAGGTGGACTTCAAAGCTCGGAAAAAGCTATTTATTCTACAGTACCACTCTTAAGATTATCAATATTTAGGAATCAATGTGCACAAATTAACAAAATGGTATCTTTAGAAGTTGCAAAACATTTAAATATTCTAGATCTATCGAGAGAAAGTCTGAATGCATCTATAATAGATATAGTAAACGATAAAAGGTAATCACATTTTTACATTCTGTTATGTTAAGTTATTAATTATTTTTGTAAATAATAGGAATCGAATTTACACAAAACATCATTTTATTCTTATAAGATTCTTATATAATTATACTAAAAAATGTTACGTAAAATGATATATTTTCTTCCGTATAAAATTTATTATTTTTCTTCGTGAATCTTTTATATAAAATATGATCATTGTATTTTTATTTAGATATAAAAAGAGGATGCTTGAAATTAAAGCACTGAACGAAGATAAACCTTACAATGTTTTGGAGCATGTAATTTGGAGGATCGAATTTGTCATTCGTCATAAGGGTGCTTCTCATCTTCGTACCAATATCGCTTATGATCCTTGGTACCAAAAACACGAAATGGATGTTATAGCAATTTTATCAATTCATATTTATATTATTTATATTATTATTTTGCATACTAGTAATTGTTTATAAATTCTTAAAAAATATATTTAATCTAATGAAAATGTCAGTATTTATTAAGGAAAAACTCAATTAATTTTTTGTATGGATATTATAATTATATTAATAGAAAATATCAAAAAATGTTAAAATAGAAAAAATCTGTAATAAATTATTACTCATTTTTATCACGTGAGTAACGTTACATAATTGTATATCATAATTAGATTGCGCAGTCTTAAATTTATATCTCTGTTATCAATAATTGCTGATTAAAACGTAATTTATTTTATCTAAATAACTGTCATAATGGAAAGTCTCTGCTTACCTGAATTTCATATAACAATATAGAATAATTATAATGGAAGTAGTAACAATGCATAATTATCGGTATATAATAAGGATGAATCGATTCCTGGGGAAATAAAATCAGAACACGATTTAAATTTAATCAGTCTAGATATAAGCATAGGTAAAGTCTTTAATCATATAAACAAAATAAATTTGAATTCAAATCCGGGTATCGATGACATCCCTCCTGTCTGTATTTATTAGAGCTTGTATTTACATTATGTCTAGGGTGCTTTGGTTATTGTTTAGCAAATCACTATCTAGTGGCATCTTTCCTGCAGCTTGGAAAACGTGCATTGTAACACCCATTTTCAAAGAAGGGGATAAGAATTTGATTTCTAACTACCGACCTATCAGTAAACAGTGTATTATCCCTAAACTCTTTGAAAACATTATTGCAGGAAAGTTGTCATCACTAACAAAAAATATCATAATAAGAGAACAACATGGATTTATGACTGGTCGCTCGGTTGTTACTAATTTATTAGTATATCATGATTTTATTGTCATGGCCTTGGAAGAGAGATTACAGGTAGATGCGATTTACACCGATTTCACAAAGGCATTCGACAGCGTTGATCATAATATTCTTTTATGTAAGCTTCGCGCCCTAGGAATTAATGGTACTTTACTGAAGTGGATTGCAAGCTTTATATCAAACAGGATCCAAATTGTAAAATTTAATAATTCTTTCTCTAGAGGTATTGAGGTTTCATCAGGGGTGCCTCAAGGCTCTCATTTGGGACCGTTATTGTTTAACTTGTTTATAAATGATATAAAGAATGTCTTTATGTACTCAAATTTTTTACTTTTTGCGGATGACTTAAAGATTTTTCGTAGGATTGCTAATCCTGTCAATGCCTTTTATTTACAGCGTGACTTTCAGAATCTTGAATTATGGTGTAACACAAATAAGCTAAATCTTAATCCTTCTAAATGCCACGTTATTCACTTTAGTCGAAAAAATGTGAGTTACTTGCATAATTATACATTGTATGGATCTCTCCTTGCGNGATCATAATATTCTTTTATGTAAGCTTCGCGCCCTAGGAATTAATGGTACTTTACTGAAGTGGATTGCAAGCTTTATATCAAACAGGATCCAAATTGTAAAATTTAATAANTCTTTCTCTAGAGGTATTGAGGTTTCATCNGGGGTGCCTCAAGGCTCTCATTTGGGACCGTTATTGTTTAACTTGTTTATNAATGATATAAAGAATGTCTTTATGTACTCAAATTTTTTACTTTTTGCGGATGACTTAAAGATTTTTCGTAAGATCGCTAGCCCTGTCGATACCTTTAATTTACAGCGTGACTTTCAGAACCTTGAATTATGGTGTAACACAAATAAGCTAAATCTTAATCCTTCTAAATGCCACGTTATTCACTTTAGTCGAAAAAATGTGAGTTACTTGCATAATTATACATTGTATGGATCTCTCCTTGCGGCGGTTGATTCTGTTCGTGATTTGGGGGTCGTATTTAGTAATAACTTATCATTTGATACATTACGGGCTTTGCGTTTAAAAGACTGGGATTTGTAATCCGTGCTTGTAAATTTTTTAACAATGTAAACACGTTAAAATTATTGTATTGTACCCTGGTGAGATCGCAGGTAGAATTTGCCTTGACCGTATGGGCTCCATATTGTGTGAATCAGTGTACTAGAATTGAGAGAATTCAACACCATTTTTTTCGTCGTATGAGTTTTGTTATACATAAACCGATGGCCTTTTTTTATCATGACTACGAAGAGTTGCAGTGTGATATCAGGCTTTTGACCTTGAGCTATCGCAGAGTCATGCTTGATTTGGTTTTTATGTGTAAATTATTGAAAGGTCATGTTGACTGCGCAGATCTGCTAGAGTGCATAAGGTTTCATGTTCCCGGAAGATCGCTAAGATATCATCAGCTTTTCTTTGTCGATACGCATAGGACATCTTATGGAAAACATAAACCACTGGATCGTTTATGTTGGTGGCTAATAAATTCTCTGATCATATTGATCTTTTTCATGTCAATTCTAACATGATAAAAAAGCAGTTTTCTAATTGGAATTAAATTTTGTATTTTGTATTTCTCATATAATAATAGCCGTTCGTATAGTTTATTTTCATTCAAGACTGATTGGCTTAATTTTTTCTGTATAATTTGTCTGTACCAGAGAGAGTGTTGTCCCGTTGAAAGGATTGTAAATAAATAAATAAAAGAACAGTATCGAGGACTTGGAAGCCCGGACTTCCGAGGTGTTACTCATGCTGGAACAATCTCGGAATACGATAGCGGAAACTACGAACAAATTGACCGATCGTGTGAATCTACTCTCGACGACCAGTGCGAGTTTACTCGAATCGATTTCAAGCAACGCGAAAAAATTGTCACAAGCGTTGACAACGGTGCGAGACGATCTGTCGAGGGAGATTGACGAAGCCACGAAAAAGGTGCAAAACGATCTGAACGCCACCGCGAGAAAGGTGAACGACATCGCGAAGAAGGTGGACGACAACGCGAGAAAGGTGAACGATACGGTGAAAAAGGTGATACCATTAAGAGGGTGGACGAACTCTCGAAAAAAGCCACCTTGTTGTCGACCAATGACGAGAGGATAACCAAATCGCTCAACGATAAATTCAATGCGCTCTCGAAGATACTGACAACGGCGCAAAACACCGCGAACGATTTGTCGAAGAGAATCGACGAGATCTCGAGAAGAGTGTTGACGAGAAGGTATCCGGAAAGTTGTTGAATCACAACAAGTTAATCGAGAAATTACAAGCGTTCGTAAAAATTGAATTGAGAGTAGTCAAAAATATTATTTTAAAATTTCACAGAAGGTTCGAAGATCCGAGGAATTTGGAGGAAACGCTACCCGAAAGAAAGAAAAAACCTAGACAGATCGATCCGAGTGACGTCGAGTCAGATCCTGCGAACGATGACGAGGCGGATCTCGCGAACGCCGCTGAGAGAGAGTTCGACGTGAAAAACGCGTCGCACGACGAAATTATCGCTTGGCTGGAAAAGGATAGAGATATATAATTTTCTCGGGCAGACGATGAACGCCGAGAAGCGCAGACTCGTGGAGGAGCTGCACGCTCCGGCGCGGAGAAACTTTCCGCGTCGTTGCGTCGCAGTGCGCGGATCTATACGACGATCTGTGGCAGGCCGACGTGGTCGAGATGCGCCCGTACGCGCGACAGAACAAGGGTCGCAACTACATACTGACAGTCATCGATGTATTGAGCAAGTACGCGTGGGCACTGCCCCTCAAGAGCAAAAGTGGGAAAGAGGTGGCTGCGGCTCTATCCGAGATATTCCGCGAGGACGCGCGATGTCCGAAGAACTTGCAAACGGACAAGGGAAAAGAGTTCTACAACACCCATGTGCAAGCGATATTGAAAAAGCGTGATATAAATCACTCCACGTACTCGGTGATGAAGGCGTCGGTTGTGGAGAGACTCAATCGTATTCTGAAGAACGATATGTGGAAGCTCTTCACGCTCAACGGATCCTACAGATGGATCGACGCGCTGCCGAAGCTACTGTCGGATTACAACCGTCGCAGACATCGAACGATCGGGATGCGACCGGTGGACGTGACGCCCAATGTAGCCGAGAGACTCCTGTTCACGGTGTACAATCACGCGGCTCCGTCGAGATTCCGGGTGAACGATCCGGTACGCGTGAGCAAGTTCAAAAATTATTATTCGAGAAAGGCTACACTCCCAACTGGACCACTGAGGTCTTCCGCGTCACGGAGATACGACAGACGAATCCCGCGACGTATCGAATGATAGATTCTCGCGGGGAATCCATAGCCGGAAGATTCTACGAGCACGAGCTGCAGCGAGTCTCCGATCCCAACGTTTACCTTGTGGAAAGTGTTGCGGAAACAGGGCGACAAAGCATACGTGAAGTGGCTGGGAATGGACAATTCGCACAATTCTTGGATAAAGAAAAAAGACATATTGTAAAAAATAAATTTTATTACAATAAAAAATTTTTTTATTTCGATACATGGGTACAACTTTTTTACAATATACGTAATGTCACAACGGTACGTTGTAGTGTCCCCATGGCAAGGTTTCGTGGGAATCGAGCCTGACGAATCTCTTATCGTCGTAAGGACTGAGGGCGAGTTTCCATTCCGAAACGTTGTAAACCTCGTGGAGTCTCGAGCGTATGCTCGATTGACGCACCGATCGCTCCGTCGCTTTGTCGAGGCACCGCACGTAATCATCGAACGTTATCTCTCTCGCGACCACGCTGCTCTTCACGCCTTTTATCTTCTTCGTATCGCTTCTCCCCGTCACCCTCAGGGCGTACATCTTCGTCCTGAGTCCCACGAATTCCATCATGATCGCGCCGCTGTTCTCGTCCTTCATCAGACCCGGTACTTTCTTGTTGACTCGCGGCATACCGTACGGATTGCTCTCAGGGAAGTTGCTCGTGTCGAATCAATCGATGTCGCGCCATGTCGGCGTACGCGTCGCACTCGAGAAGATATATAAGACTGTCAGTATCCGTGTAACAACTTGCATCTGTCGCGATACAACGGTGCCATGTAATCGTAATGGAATTCGTAGAGTCGCGTTTTCGATATTTCCAAGATACTCATACCCACNAACGGTACGTTGTAGTGTCCCCATGGCAAGGTTTCGTGGGAATCGAGCCTGACGAATCTCTTATCGTCGTAAGGACTGAGGGCGAGTTTCCATTCCGAAACGTTGTAAACCTCGTGGAGTCTCGAGCGTATGCTCGATTGACGCACCGATCGCTCCGTCGCTTTGTCGAGGCACCGCACGTAATCATCGAACGTTATCTCTCTCGCGACCACGCTGCTCTTCACGCCTTTTATCTTCTTCGTATCGCTTCTCCCCGTCACCCTCAGGGCGTACATCTTCGTCCTGAGTCCCACGAATTCCATCATGATCGCGCCGCTGTTCTCGTCCTTCATCAGACCCGGTACTTTCTTGTTGACTCGCGGCATACCGTACGGATTGCTCTCAGGGAAGTTGCTCGTGTCGAATCAATCGATGTCGCGCCATGTCGGCGTACGCGTCGCACTCGAGAAGATATATAAGACTGTCAGTATCCGTGTAACAACTTGCATCTGTCGCGATACAACGGTGCCATGTAATCGTAATGGAATTCGTAGAGTCGCGTTTTCGATATTTCCAAGATACTCATACCCACGTATATCGGTTTGTTCAGCTCGACCTCGAGTCTGCGCAACTCGACTATTAGATTCTCGGAGAAGACGCTTCTGCTGTGAAAATTCGGTTTCGCGATCAACGTCTCCGAGCCGTATCTACCCTCCCACGTCACGAGACGCACGTCCACGTGTTCGCGCACGTTCTCCATCGTCTTTCCGAAAACCGCCTTGTTCATCAGTTTGTACAGATTCCTCGTGAAATCGTTAGTCGCGAGAACTTTGAACATCGTGTTGAGCTCGATGTATCCGCGAAGCCAGGAGGATTGCGCGAACCGTAGAATGCGATGTATCTTCGTCGGTCGCAGACCGTGTCGCACGCATTGCTGTAGATTGCGATAGTGTATGACGTAACGCTGTTTATCGCGGAGCGTAGCGAGCAACTTGTCGTAGCGTTTTCCGGGAGGCTTCTCGTGCGTCGGACAGAACGGCAGATCGGCGTGGGTGTCGTGAAACTCTCGCGGATATTCGAGATCGACCTCGAGAATGTAACCGACATCCGAATCCGACGCTATCAACATCACGTCGAAATCGTTCGCGTTATCGATTCACCGAAAATCCGCGTACGGCAACGGTTCGCACATCGCTCATTCAATACAGATTGTTCACGTCGAGATACATGAGATACGTCGATGGTCGCGACGAGTCGTATGACATGTACCTGTTGTTCGCCCGCGCGTATCTGTTCCAACATTGACTCAATCCGCCACGTATACCGCTCTCGACGAACATCACCATGTCGATATCGGTGAGCAGTTTCGAATCGAACATCCGTATGCTTCAACATAGCGTCCCACGTGAACCCCGGTAGCGTGTAATAGTGCGCGGGGTCCAACCCGTAACTCTCGACGCAGGTGTCGCGAAAATTTTCGAAGACAAAAGAAGCACGTCCGTCTTCAGATACAGGTCGCTGTATTCGCCGAGATTCCGTATATCGAAGCGCCGCCAGATGTTGCTCGCGTGCTCGTGATCGCTCTCGCTGACAATCTCACCGGTCAGAGAACTGTAGAACATCTCTCGAGGCGGTAATTTCCCGCAACTTATCGATACCGTTGATGTACTCGTACGGAAATATACCCTTGCGCGTCAAGAGTTCGAAATCATCCGCGCTGATCCCCGCGAACTGCGAACGCGTGATCGTCAGCTTGCTCTCGTCGAGATAGGACACCAATTTCTCGAGATTCGTATCGAGAAATCTATACGAATCCAGAAATCGAAGCTTCACGCAATTCTTCTAGTTGAATCTCGCCGTATCCTTGACATTCTTCGTGAACGATATGTACCTCTCTTTCGTGATCGGTAACAACTCGACCGTACCCTTGAAAGCGTTGGCGATAACCTCGATCACGAAGTGCGCGTCGTAGCCCGACAGATTGTGAAAAAATATGGGAACGACATACGATTTTCTATAATTTAAATTGCAACGCGAATGCGCGGGATCTCTGTAACGCCCCGTTAAGTGACAATGGTCGCGAACGCGCGATCGCTCCGATTCGAACGGTCCCAGACAGATGTGACAGTACGTCGCGGTTGAGAAAGAAAATTTCTCGTCGGGCGTGAGTTCGGACATAGGTACGTTCCCTGAGAGTAATCCGCTCATGCGTTGCGCGAGCTCGTAGAGTTCGCGGGCGAACCACAAGACGCAATCCTCGCCGCGATGAGATCTGTAGAAGGACGCGGCCGCGTCGTAGGCGCAACTCACGTAGTACCCGACGCTGAAAGCTCTGTGATGTTGATAAGCGCGACTCGTCGGATTGTCCGTTTTCTTCTCCAGTACGCACTCCAGATCAGCCTACATCACGAAGGCAATCGTTCCTTCCTGTCAAAATATTTTACATATTTAAGTACAAATTATTATTTTATTATGAAAATTGTTATGCTATTCTGACATACATACGCGCGCGCACGCACGCACGCACGCACACACGCACGCACGCACGCGCACACGCACGCGCACACGCACACGCACACGCACACGCACACGCACACGCACACGCACACACACAAAATATCATATTTTATACTTACTTTACTTACCTTACCTAAATATCTTAAAAAAGCAGAAGACATTTATTTATAATGCACAGCCAGTTTTATGTTTTTAATAATTATTAAAATTAAAATTAAAAATTATTTTTTTGTTTCTCTTTTTTATATATTTTATATTTTCTATGAGAATAGATGAAGAGAATGAGATACTGTATATTTAGTAGTTTGTGGTCAAATATAATCAAAAAAGAACT
>JAJVSH010000252.1:127610-141549 GCA_021460005.1 Tetramorium alpestre | reverse complement strand
GCGTGCGTGCGTGCGTGCGTGCGTGCGTGCGTGCGTGCGTGCGTGCGTGCGTGCGTGCGTGCGTGCGTGCGTGCGTGCGTGCGTGCGTGCGTGCGTGTGTGTGCGTGCGCGCGCGTATGTGTATATGCATGTGTACACGCGTCCATGTTTGTGTATGTGTATGGAGTCCCGGATCCCACGGCTTGTCAGTTCCGCGGTATTTATGGACTCTAAACTGCCCTCCATACGGGGGTGTAATGTGAATGTATGCGTAGCACGCGTGTGTAACAAGCGTGTATCATATCATGTGCTAGGTTTTTATCGAGAAATTGCGATGTTGCAAGGAAATAGTAAATAATAATGTTTATAAATGCTCAAAATGCCTGCCACCATGATTCACATATTGCCGCAATCGTCTTTTGATGCTATCAGTAGCTCGTAGGACTTCTACGTAGTTCAGCAACTGGCAGGAATTCTGAATTCGCTCGTTCATGTCGTCTTTTGTTGTTGAGCGATGTTGTGTACGAGGGTCATTTGATAAGTTTGGTAAATTTCTATGATATGGCGCTACAATCCATTCAGTGACGTGATAATTCGAAAGATCCACTCTTTGAACCCCCTCAGGCCAAATTTCAGCCAGAAATGACACGTACGTGCGTGCGTGCGTGCGTGCGTGCGGGCGGGCGTGCGGGCGTGCGTGCATGCGTGCGTGCGTGCGTGCGTGCGTGCATGCGTGCGTGCGTCTTTCGTTCTTTCTTCCTCTTATGTATGCGTTTGTATTATAAAATAAAAAGTAGATTAAGTTTATATGTAAAATTATTGTTATCTTAGTTAATAAGTTAGTACGTAATTTAATTTATAAGAAATAATTGTTAATACTACTGAAACAATTTAGATATTTATTTGGTTTGGCGGCGCCAAGTATTTAAAAAAAATTTATTTATATTTAAATATTTATTTGTGTTCAAATAATTATGTGTTAAAATATTTATTTTTTATAATGAATAAATATCTTAATTGCCTACCTCTCTCTCTCTCTCTCTCTCTCTCTCTCACTGCGTGCACTAAAATATGTAGTATTTAAATATTTATATATATAATTGAAAATTTGAATTAAAACTTATCTTCTATCTGAATACTCAATTAAAGAATCAGGTTATCTAAACAGAAATTTGAGTTACGGCTAATCTCATTTTAAGAATCTTTAAGTGAAAATGTCGGATACATTTAGCAGCGATTTGAATTACAAATAACTGTAATTCTAGTTTACTTTTTTCATTTTTCGATTTCCTTAATTATCTGAAAATCAGCTCTAAGGTTAATCGAATGTAGGTTGTCTGTAATCGTGGATTATTTTCAATGTAATCCAAAAAGAGGGATGATTCCTGATTGAGATTCGAACTCGTATATGATTCACAACTTTTGTTTCAGTTTCTCACTTTACTCACTTAAACCATCTTAATAGCTTTGAAGCCTATTTTGGAATAAAAAATTGTTCTAATCTGGAGTTAATTAGACAATTTCTTTACATCAATTAATAGGCTTCAGAACTATTAAGATGGTTTAGTAAAGTGAGAAACTGAAACAGAAGATGTGAATCATATACGAGTTCGAATCTCAATCAAGAATCATCCTTCTATTTGGGTTACATTAGAAATAACCCACGATTACAGACAACATTCGATTAACCTTTTTTTATGGATAGCAGAAAATAAAAAATTAAACATATTTATTTCTTTTATCCAAAATATTTATTAATGATACGTTTATTACACAAATCGATAGATTTATTATACAAAGTCTAAGCCAAAAAATATCTTAAATACATACAACTTCTTAAAGTCGCATATACAATAGGAAAATGAAATAATATAATTAGGTAAAATAAAAAATTAAAATTTACACTTTTATGCTAAATATTTTTTAGTGATACATTTATTACACAAAGAAGAATGCTTTTAAGAATTTGTAATATTACAGTAGCCAAAGTTTAATCCAGAGGATAAGTTACATATAATTGCAGTGGCGAGATAATATTGTTAATGTATTAGGTAAAGGAGCAACAAGATCTTGATAAGAAAAAAATTTTTTTCTTCAGATTTTAAGACTTTATAAGCATAATAATGCTCATTAAATGCCACTCTCTTGAACAAGCAGAAAATGAAATACACTTGATCATTGTCTACGACATAAATCTTTTCAATTTCAGCAAACTTCGGTAAAAAATCATTCTCTGATAATTCAACAGTTACATTGTAGGAAGGTTGAAAAAAGATGCCGTCAATTTTTAGCCAAGGCACAGCAATGAGATTCTTATCTGCAGGCAGAGTATCCCATATACCGCGAATAGCTAAAATTTCCTTATTAGAAACAGCTTTTCTTTTACCACTTGTAATTCTTGTCAAACTTTTTTCGCTTTAGGAAAATATCGTTTAGCATTGATTTTTTAAATATAATTTTGCAAATATTTACTCTGCCAGTAGCAATATGTACTGCCATCTTCGATAATCTGTGCCTCGCTTCAAACCTGAATGTCGACAAGTTCGCGAGAGGACCAAATTTTTTTATTATTCGAGGGTAGTGGATCATGAAGTGAAACTTAGGCTTCAATGTGTTGTTCGAAAGCTTCAGATATTGCCGATTAATTACTTCAATATCATAAGTCAACGCTTCATATGAGTCAAAGTAAACCCTACGATTTATCAACCTGTCAGTGATTCGTCTGAGTAACAAGAAGAAATTCTATACACGGTGATCCTCAGGCACATACAAGCCTACAATTAATGTGAAAAAAATGAAATATCGCACTAATATCAAAATTTGGGAAGCAGACGTCTTATATTTAACTTGTTGACCCTCAATGGAGATAGCGACAGATGGTTATGAAATGCTATCACAGCCGAAATCAAATGTACTTAATTTGGTTTTCAGCAAAGGCAAAGGTATAAGTTTGTAAGTTTTAAGGAGTGAGAAAAGTACAAAATTCATAGCATACTGGCAAACTACTTGACACCAATCATGCAAAATATCAGTAGACACATTTTCGAAAAGTAAACCTTTCGACTTCTAACCAACAACATTTTTCCTGTATACCTGTCTTAGACAAATCACATATTGCACATATTATAAGATCAGAGGCATAAGAGTCCATATTCCTCAACAAGTTAATATCTTCCCTCATTAATTTTTGAAGACCGTCTTTGTCTACACGACATATCCTGCAAAGATATTTGGAAGAAAACGAGTCTGTGAAACCAAGAGCCTCCAGATAGAGCCAAATTATCTACAACAAAATCACACAAATGAAATTTTATTACACTTTTGTATGTATTTGTTTCAACGGTGATGCCATTTTTGGAAAGATCATTTAAGCAATCAATGACCTTACTAAAAATAACACCATTACCAAATTTAATCCTATCAGATGAATAAAAGAGAGCAAAAAGAAATATTTTTTAAATTATTTACCAAGTGTGGAGGCAGAAAAGATAATGATGCATAAACTGCACCTAGCTTGAACACCGGCTTGGGTTCCTAATGGGTTCCAAATTTCGAAATCATCCCAGTATACAACAATTGGAAAATGTAGGTCTACTTCATTTCTGAACTTCTTTTTCATTGATATCCAAATTGAACCTTGAGCAATATTCTCAATGTCTCAACGATTTACTGGTCTGCATTAGAACTTGGTAATCCATGGTCTCCTTGAGAACATTGGGTAAATAGAAAAAATTTTTGAACACTTTACTTTGAAACCGACGATTTTATCTGTCCAGATCGTATCACCCGGGATGTTGCTGACGGTGCGAATCTCGAGGAGCGAACATGAACAGATGGAGAGGATGAGTCCGAAGAGTCAGCCTCTGGACGAGACGGACGATCGATACGCGAGATCGGTACGCAGGAGACACAGCAGATAGAGGACGACTTCCAAATCGAGTGCAGCCAATGACGACCAGGAGTCCGAGTCAGCGGAGAAGAGTGTCCGAACGTCGAGCAAGGCGGAGAGGAAGCAGTACGAGACCCCGAGCCGAAAGAGGAATGCGGAGAACAGACCGTAAAGAATAAGTGCAAAGACAAGATGGCGACCATATAGCGCGAAACCAGGTAGAAGCGCGATTAGATTCACAATAAGTTTAGTTATTTCATTTATAATCCGACATACGGAGTTGAATACGATTTAGTTTTCATTGATAAGAGTCGAGTCATTAGTTTTGACAAGTGTAGCCAAGATGGCGGACCGCAAGACGGTAGATTTCGTTTTAGTTACGTCGTTATAGTTACGATTTTATTATTAATAATTATTAGTTTCAAAGCGAAAGAGATCGCGAAAGCATGCGCGAAGCGAACAAGCGTGTTTTTAAGTTTGATGACGAAAAGTTAAGATGGCGTCATGCCAAGATTAAAAATCGAGTCAAAGAATGCGAATTCCGTAAATATGAGTTTAATTTGTTTAAGAGGTCACGGACAAAAGATCCGAATATTGATTCAGTGATAAACGCGATTTATTTATAAGTTTCACAAAATCAAGATGGCGGGCGTAAGTCAAATCGTCCGGTAAAGCCAAAAGTGGCAATTGAGTTAATTTCCTCCAGTAATTATCATTTTAAGTCTAGAAGAGACATTATATGTTAATTTTGAGTTTTATTAAGATATTAAGAGATACTTACCTGATCCAAGATGGCGGGTACAGCGAAACGGGCAATTCAGCGGGAACCTGTAAAACAAAGAGATAATTATTATTTTATGTTACAATTTATGCGAGAGAATATAGGAAGTCGCGAATATATTAATTTTATCATTTTTATTTGTGATTACACGAAATTGGCACAGAAGTGTCATGGCGGCGATAAAGATACGACGAATGGGATATGTTGAAGTCGCTTCAGTGCATGCGGCGCGTGATTGGTCCATGAGTCGAAAGAGGGAAGAGAAGCGAGAGCGTCCCGTATGAAAGTGAGAGCGACGACGAATCGAGTACGCCAGAGTCGCGCGATTGAACGAGCGCGCGTGATTGGTCGACGGTTCGATGGAGGAGATGAACGCGAGAGCGCCCCTATATAAGTGCGGTCCGTAGCACGGATCGAGGTATTTGCGTGTTTGATCGGATAGCGGAAACATCATAAAGTATATACGGTGTTTGCAAAGTCGTGATATCGAGTTTCGATAATTGCGCATCGAGATTCATAACGAATCGAGAACATTCGTCACGAATGCGTCGAAAGTAAAATATCGTCGCGAAAGTGTGTCGGTAGCAAGTTTTACATTATTAATATCTACGCGTGTGTTGTCGTACGTACGCAAGTGCGCGTAAGATTACATCATTCTTTTGAAACGCAATATCCGCGGCGGCGCGTTATACCGTGTAATTCGATACGTTCATTGTTTTCGGGCGTAGTCGAGATCAAGCGAACCGACGACTGTTGCGCCATTCCATTGTTCGAATGGAAATTTCCCAACGTTAACGGGAACACTGTGTGAATGCGTATCGCGAGTGCATGCGCGAACTTGTTGTTCATTACGACAAAATATATATGGTGTTTTATATTAAACATTGTAATTGGATATATTAAACATTGTTATTTAACGTATCCTTCCCATTCCTCGATGGCGAATCGATGACGGACGGCAATGAGTCTCGAGAACGAGCCAAGCGGAAGAGGGACATCCGGACGCAGAGTGAAATCGACGGAGACGATTCTTTTCTCGATTTTGAGCAAAATCGAGTGACGAGTACGTAAGGTGTAACGATTTTACATATATATATTTAATCGCTGTTGACTCGGTCCGGTCACAACCTAACTCTACTATCTGCATTGTGCACTTAACAGGGTGAAAATCCGAAATTCGTTCTTTTTGCCTCCAATCTTTGACCAATGGTGACTTCAGTTGATTGGATAAGAGTCCCTAGATTTTTATAGTAACAGAGACGTCGAAAATCTGACACAAAATTTTTCAAGGAATAGGAGATAAGAAGGTCCGATGGTTTAACAAGGCTTGCCACTTGGTAAATGTCGAAGGCAATATTTCTCTCTGTACCGTAAGGTCGTGATTAAATGAGTGAGTAAAGATCCACGATGATACTAAGGCCGAGGACATATATCAAAACAGAAATCAACATTGGGTGTAATAAGTATTGACAATGAATAGAATACGATATCTTTTGAATTTAATTACATAGTTAATGATTATATATCCTTGCTAGAGTACAATACTTATGCATAATAAAATAAAACAGGGGGAATATTTAACACATGGTAAATATCGTAATATCCTCGTTTGCCAGAGGTCATCGATGGATTTGCCGAGGGGAATCACGTCGAGAATGCTCGCGCTGAATCGTTAGGTTATAATATAAAAAAAGAATAAGTTTACGTATAAGACTCGCTAGTGATGCGAATTACAGTAACAAGAATACACAAATAAATGGTTAAATATAACACACATGAAATGTCAAATAACAAATATAAAGATAAACGCTTATTCTACATGTGTATATATGGATACACATGTATATACGTACATTCCATAAAAGGTCATGCGTCAATTACAGTGCGTGCGAAGCGATATCGAGCATAATCAGAATGATAGCGTTATGCTGACGGTATGATAAGACATTCGAGAACCGCTCGGTATTAAATACAAGCTATACGCATCGGACAACAAAATGATAAACAGTACATGTATGAATCCCGCGAGAACGAGCAACAGCGAGATTGACGTGAAAATCAGCTTGTAAACAGAATGAGCATAATGCTTGAGACGTGCGACATGATCAACTTGACCGTGAGAAGCGTGACGCAATAATTGTGCAACCGGATCGAGATTTCACACGCGAGAGCTACAATTAACACCGAATCTGAATATTAATTGTCGACTGACAAACAAGGTCCGTAAAGTCTTAAAATCACAATAGTTTGCCGTATAGTCCGTCCTTAAATACACTCGCCGACGGTTCTCGTGGTTCGATGCACGCGCGACGTGGTAAACAATGGCCGTCCGTAACTTGATCCCCGTGTGCTACGACGTTGGTAATCAAGAGTCGATCAGTGCGATTCTGGTGGTACTTATCGTTGTGGCCAGTCAATTGTAATCTCGTTTTGGAAATCAGGGTGTAGTATCGTGACGTAGGTGGATACGTCCTTCCTTCCTTCCTTCCTTCCTTCCTTCCTTCCTTCTTTCCTTAATTTTAATGGATCGGATGTCGTTGCTGGATACGCAAGTAATCTCTAGTCCTTCCTGTCCACTGGGCCGAAGCCGCAAAGCTCAACAGACAGATCGCTCGACATTGAGCAGTCTCAGCACTCGTAAAGCCGTATAATGGGCCAAGCAACAACTGCGCAGAGCTATGATATGGGCAATCGCCGCAAACCAGACTTGTTTTGAACCGATCCGTGCCCTCGTGCTACGACGACTGGGCCCGTCCGCGTTCGCTCTCCCACCACCTCTCGCTCGCTACATCTGTCTCACTTGCGAGGCAAGCGCCACGCTCCCGGGCTGCTCGCGTGAGCCGGGTAGCGCGCGCGCTTTCCACCATTTGAATCGCTCGTGACGTAACACTCTCAATCTCATAAAAATTGTCTCCTCAATATCAATCGACAACATATTATGCAGTTTGTTTATAACTAGCTGGACTACATTTCTGGATATTAACACATTTCCATACAATGAGGACAAAAAGAGGGAAGTTTGAGTTTCAAGAAAGTCAACAGCTGGAACAACACTTTGTTGTGATGAATAGGAAGGTAAGTATAAGTCATTATCGACCCTTCTTATCTCATCTGAAAAACTAATAATATCGGAATTGCTGCTCTCAATATTTTCATTATGAGCCTTTTGTAAATGTTTTCTGAGAGAACAAAGACTGCTGTATTGCCGAAAACAATTTAACTGACCACGATAATAATTTCTGTTGGAAGGACAAAACTTTCGAATGTGGTTAAGGGGTTACACTACCTTGACGTGTTAAAAAATGAGGCTTTTTTGGGAATTTTTTTTGACACTATTAAAGCAACAAAAATATGATTTTGAGAGTTCATTGTACATACATGTCATAAGGTATACAAAACAATTTTCTTTTTTTATTTAGGATACAAAATGCGTGACAATAGATAGAATGAGAACGCCTTTTTTTCAAGGTCAGTGGCTAGCAGCAGAACAATTTTCAATCAGCACCTAGAGCAAAATAAAAAATTTTTTCATTATCTACATTAGTTTTACTATCGCGGTACACATGATTTTAAAGAAATAATTTTTCGCAAAATAGCGACAGTTTGAAAAAAAAATTTTTATTTTTACCGAAAAATCGACCCTAATTTATTTATTTTAAAAAATTGTTAATTAATCGTAAAAATCGTGTATACCGCGATAGCAAAACTAATGTAGAGTGGCACTCACTTACAATTAGACATAGTACAAATGGACACAATGCAAATGGACACGATGCAAATGGATACGATATTTTTTACACGGTTCAAATGGACACGACTCATTTAGACACAAAAATTTTAGACACAATGGCTTTTAGATACATAGAAAATTAATTTTATATACTGTTTATATTGACACCGCTCATTTCGACATCGTTCATTTCAACACCGTTCATTTCGACACCGCTCATTTCGACATTGCTTATATCGACATCGCTCAAATAGACACCGCTCAAATCGACACAGCTAAAATCGACACCGCTCAAATCGATACCGGTCTAAATGAGCCGTGTCCATTTGCAACGTGTCTATTTGCATCGTGTCCATTTGTACTGTGTCCAAGTGAACCTCTCCCTAATGTAAATAATAAAAAAATTTTTTATTTTGTTCTAGGTGCTGATTAAAAATTGTTCTGCTGCTAGCCACGGACCTCCTCGAAAAAAGGCGTTCTCATTCTATCTGTCACGCCGCCATTTTATATCCTAAATAAAAAAAGAAAATTGTTTTGTATACCTTATGACATGTACAATAAACTCTCAAAACCATATTTTTGTGGTTTTATAAATAGTGTCAAAAAAATTCCCAAAAAAGCCTCATTTTTTTAACACGTGTAATCCCTTAATAAGTTTTAAATAATCAGAATAATTGTTTTTGCACGAAAAGCAAACAAACATTTGTAGAAATATGTATTTGCACTTATTATAACTCTGTGAGATCAGCTTCTTTGTCTAATTGAAATTCTTCTGGCACAGATTGAATTAAATTCACCAGCGAAGCTTCAAAAAGTTTGTTTCGAAAAAAATTAGGGATTTACAAAACGGTGGTCCGATGATAATAGGCGAGATAGGTCTAAAAGGAACTGATAACTTCGAATGGCAGTCGAGGCAGAGATTAAAAAAGATGGCCCAGCTACTGGCTCTTTATTATTCATGTCCAAATCTATTAAAAGTTGAGAAATACCTGCTGTTACCCTCTGCCTGTCCCCAATGCCATAAAAAGCTAATAGTAATATCTTCCAAACAGATCTGGCTTTCAAGGGAAATTCTGCTTGCAGAGCGTAAATTATCTTAAAAGTTATGTCGATTGCTTCGATCAGCGAAGCAAATTTGTAATAAGTTTCATCGACAACAACTCATGCAAATTTAATTGCCTTCCATTCTCCCATGGCAAAGACACACGGCTGAAAAGTTTCACCTGCTGATTGGAAAGCCTCCTTTCTTAAAGCTTCCTGGAGGTGCGCATCGTCATGTAACAGTGTTACAAAATGATCCCTGATTTCGACATTTGTCGGCTTCGCTAACGTCTTCTTCTTAGCGCTGCTCTTTCTGCTTATGCTCCCAGGCGGTGGGGTAATCGGGAGCAACAAAAGGATAAGAAAGTCGTTTCGGATTTTTGGGTCCTCTCTTAAAAAGAAGCACAAACAAAATAAGTGACGCAAGTTTTGAAGTAATAGTGTAGTAGAAATATGGCTGAAGTGAAAATTATTAAAAATATGCTAAAATAAATTAAAATTCGACATTAGGCTAAAGTGTACTCAACAAGCATTAGGGAAAATATGGGAAGATACATCGAGTACATCAAGAATCATATGATTCATCTTCTGCACTTTCTAAGCTGAGCTTGTATCTTTTCTTCAGATTTTTATTACAGAGATTTGCCAACTTTAGTTTGGCTAATTTGATTATTTTCTCTTTTGCTAGGGCAATACTGCTAAAGAGATTGTTCTCCTTTCGCAGTATTTCCTTTCCGGGAAATTCTTTTGTAAAATCGTCTAGAAGCTGTAAAAAATTGTTTTTTAAATATTGTGTTGACAGCATTAATAAATACAAACACTACGTTCACAGTATGTGAACTCCAATAATATTGTTGCGCGTGTCGCCCGGTATACTCCTCGGCCGCGTGAGTCAGCTGGCGGATTGATCGATATCTTCGATCAGTCGCATCGAGTCATTCAAGAAGAAGACAATAAGTCTGAAAGAAGTCAGAATTGCGCCTGCCTCCGTCTAGCAAGGGCCTGTCACGCAGTTTAAACCTGCTTTCCCCGTTATTATTGTTAACATTAGAGTTACAAATAAAGTTATCAGTTCTTTTTATTCCTTGTGTTCCTTATTACCGCGAGCGCGATCCCGCGAACGTTCGGAAGTGACTCCACGTGTGTCGCGAACGCAACAATATGAATATTGTGCTTGTGTTTATTAATAATGTCAACAAAATCCTTCCGTGTTTCTACCACAATAATAATATCTGTACAACAAACACTTACCAGTCTGTATCCTTCTTGAATTCGCAGGACTGGAAATCTCTGAAAATAATTGAATATTCCCTTATCGGCAAGGATACGCTTTCTCTCTGTTTCTGTAGCTCGCAAAAAGTCCTCCACCGGGTTCCAGAGGTAGACGTTACTTTTCAGAAAGTTAAGGGCTTTCCTAGTCTCTTCCGTGTCTGAAAAGAAAGAGAAAATTGTAAATTTTAAAAATTCGGACAATTCCAAGTTATTTAATCAGTAACTCTAGCCTGGCAGGACTGATGTCATAAGTTGTATATACTCACATGATGCTTGCAAAATTAAACAAAACTTGCAAATTTATTAAAGATAAGTAATTGTTTAACAAGTTTTGTTTAATTTTATTTTGCAAGAAACAAAACCGAAATTTGTATATTTTGGGAGCAACAAATTTATATAACATCCCAGTAATAAATTTAAGCGGGCAACAAATTTTTTTCTGGTACTTTACTCTTATAAGTTAGCACGCTGAAAGGGTTTTTGATATTTTTACAATTTTTTTTGTAAGCAACAAATTTTAAACTAACATTTCGAAAGCAACGAATTAGCAACAATTTTTATGATATCGTTTTTACAAATTTGTTGCTGTATACGTATTGTTCCGATAACTTAATCTTCTTTTAGCAGAACATTATTTTAAAAAAATAACAAATTTTTTTGGCACCTTTTTATTAACAAATGAGCAACAAATAAATACACTAATTAGAATTGGTTCTGCTCATTTTGTACCGCTAACTTATAAGACATGGGTGTTCGGCCACCATATTGGATCCGCTATTTTTAATTCGGATATTCTAAGATCGAATTCATCACCAAGGATCTCTGAGACCTCCAATCAAACGTTACCAAATGATTATAATAGACTTGGACTGATTTAAAGCGCAAAAATCGCAACTAATCGAAAGTTTTCCTGACACTTTGCCAGCTTGAGCCGCCATACTGAGCCTACCATTGCGAATTTCGAAAAGTGCCGGCAATCAAAAGGAGAGGATTCAAGCTTTCATTTGCACCCCCGTTCGATTTTTTCGAGTTAAACCAATTTTGGAGAGCATGGGGTCTCTCGTTCAGAAAGAATGCCCCATATATAGGGTGAATTTTAATGGTTGGAACAGCTTTTTATCTTAAGAGCTAGGTTACCGACTTAACTATACACACATAGTTATAATGATTGTGTATGTACGAGGTCATTATAAATATGTGTGTATAGTAGGATCGGTAACCACTCGCATGATAAAAAGCTGTTCCAAACATTAAAATTCACCCTATATACACTAAGCCACAAAATTAGCGCACCAAAAATTTATACCAAAATTTCATTCAACTTTAAATAATTGTAGCTTCGCGAAAACTTATTGTATTTGAAAATTTTTTTTTATTTTGAAGCTTGAAGTCTCTACTTTAAAAGAAAATTATCAAATTTTGAGCTTCTCCTGTTCCCTTTTCACCATCTCTTCAAAAGTAAGGACAGGTTTTGTCTCCAAAATTTTTATAATTTGACGCTCTCTACGGGGTGCAATGAATTTTTTTTGCAAATTTTATAAGAATTATCGTAAAATGTGAACTTTTTCTTACAAATTAAAAAAAATTGAAGTTTGTACGATTTTTTTTTGACGAAGTTACGATGGATCAAAATTACTTATGCATTTTAGTCTGTTTATGCTAGAGCTCGGAATACTTGGTCCCGCGGAACCGTACGCAACGGGTAACGGGCAGGCGGGAGAGTACCCGGTTATCCGGGTATTCCGCTCTAGCATAAACAGACTAAAATGCATAGGTACCTCGCACAAAATCACGGGAAAAAGTCAGTCAAATCAACTAAAAATTATAGAAATATGTTCTACATAACACACTGATCAAAAGTTATTCTGTGCACTAGGTCCAAAAAACCCACCGTTCTCGAGATATGGAGGTTTTTGTGATCAATAGAACAATTATAATCGTACATCAAACCCTTTAAACTCTCGATAACAGTGAGTTTTTTGGATCTAATGCACAGGATATCTTTTGATCAGTGTATTATGTAGAACACATTTCTATAATTTTTAGTTAATTTGACTGAAAAGCTTTTTCCCGTGGTTTTTGCGTGGTTTTGTGCAGAGTCCTTTGAACCGTCGTAACTCCGTAAAAAAAAAAAATCATAGACTTCAATTTTTTTTAATTTGTAAGAAAAAGTTCATATTTTACGATAATTCTTATAAAATTTGCGAAAAAAATTCATTGCACCCCGTGGAGAGCGTCAAATTATGAAAATTTTTAAAGATCAAGAGATCTCAGAGACAAAACCTGTCCTTACTTTTGAAGAGATGATGAAGAGGGAACAGGAGAAGCTCTGATAATTTTCCTTCAAAGTAGAGACTTCAAGCTTCAAAATGAAAGAAAAATTTCAAATATGATAAGTTTTCGCGAAGTTACGATTATTTGAAGTTGAGTGAAATTTTGGTATAAATTTTTGTTGCGCTAATTTTGTGGCTTAGTGTATATATATGTATATATATATATATATATATATATATATATATATATATATTGTTGTGCGCTGCGGCCGCCCGTTACACTCCGGACCGCGCGAGTCAGCTGACTGGCCGATCGATGATATCGATCGGCCGGTTGTCAAGAGGATTAAAACTGTTTATGTTTTGACGTACTGTCATTGTCTCAGATTTACGCCGGTCTTCTCTCGTGGAGGATGCGTTGGAATTTTGTAGCCGTAACTGAAATAAAGTTGTTCTTTACTTCCCTGCCTCTTTCTTTCTCTGCGCGCGCGCCCCGCGTGTGTTCATGTGTGCGCGAATGAGTTTCCGAGCTCGGCTCGTGCGCCGAGGCGTTGCGCCGGAGAGCGACGTCGCGACAGATCGGCGGAGGCATAACATTTTGAGGCTCGTCCGGGATCGAAACCAGGACTTCTCCATGGAGATAGCGTCCGCGCTCGAAGGAAGGACGCGTGCGACGGCTAACAAGGAGACACTACGACGTGGTACCAATCGATTTCAATGAAACTCATTGTATCGATAGGTATTCACGTCAAACATTGTAGGTTAAAAGGATAGGACGCGCCTCTCAAGCATTTGCGAGAAAATCGAGATTGAAAAATCTCTACTTCTATATAAGCTAGTGCAGCGCTCGGAATGTTTTGCCCTTTTCAGCCCGATTTTTGAAGGCGACGCCTACTGTTCCCCTTCCACAGCGCGCGATCGGCGCTCGACGGTCAGCGGCCGAGCGCCGATCGCGCGCGTGACGTGTCTCAGGA
>JAJVSH010000252.1:46914-62689 GCA_021460005.1 Tetramorium alpestre | reverse complement strand
CCTATTGCATGCACTACAAAACGCTTTATTTTCTATAGGATGAGGAGTTAACCATTTTTTAAAAATTTCTTCATCTAGCCAAGAGTTTTGGAAATCTCTAATTTTACGTCTTTTAACTCCTTTAGTATTGTCCATTTTATAAATATCAATACTATAATAATAATAATTTATACTTATACTTACCTGTTTCGTCCACCTAGAGCATCGTTCAGCCCGCCAAGATCTTCGCACCTACAACACTGCAACCTAACCCTCCTGATAAATACGTTACTGCTAACAGCCATTTTAAATGTGCATGCGCGAAAAAACCCGGCCCGTCTCACAACACTGCTCCTGGATGGTCGGCGATGCCGATCTAGGAGATTCCGCTCGAGAGAGAGATTTCAAAAAGAAATTGTTTTAAGTCATCCCGCTGGCGATCCTTAAGAAGCCTCGCACGTTGCATTTTGAACGCGAGTTAGAAGCTAGGGCCATACGCCGCGTAGCGGCGGCGCTTCGAACTATGCTGCAGGCGCGCGCGCGCGCGCGATGTAGTGACAGGGCGTCACAAATGTTTCAGAAAATACATCATATAAAAATTATGTTTCATTATAAAATAATAATAAACTTTACACAATTATCATTAATTACTCTTTTTTTAAATTATTAAAATTATATAAATTAATCATTTATTAAAATTTTTTATTTTAATAAATTTTTCTTATACTTGATATTTTTTATACAAAAATACATTAATTTAATATATTTTTATTCGATATTTAAGATGAGAGGGATTAAACTAAACATTTATTTATAACATTAACATAATAGTTACATAACATGTAATATAAAATATGTAATGTTCAAGTTACATAGCCGTTCAGTTTATTGTAATTAGAAAGTAACAAAGTAATATAACAGTTCTGTAATATAGTTATGTTACATGTATAAAGAAATGTTATATAACTGAAATGTAAATAGTATATAACATTTGTTATATTACATGTTACTTCTATGTTACATAACAGCTATATTATGTGTTTGCTGGGTATATTTTAGTTTTTTTAGGGAATTTGGCTTAGATGTAAAAAAATTAATAGGTTTAGGCACTGATGCAAATAACTTATGTGTGAAAAACCATTCGGTTTTCACAATTTGAAAAGAATATGCGCCAAAACTGCAATTAGTAAAGTGCGTTGCTCATTCCCTTCACTTATGCTGTAGCAAAGCTGGGCAAACATTACCTTCTTGTCTAGATTTTTTATGTTCAGAAATCTGTAATTGGTTCAGCAAAAGTCCCCTTCGTTATTCAGAGTATAGGCAGTTGTTCAATTTAATCAATACAAATGAAAATTATAATATTATAATAAAATTATAATATCCCATAAGTTCATTCAAAATTCGCAAATTCAGTGGCTTGCAAGATGTAATGTGATTGAAGTAATTATTCAACAATGGGTGGAACTAAAAGGGTGGATACTTCAATGTAATTGTAACTCAGGAGAAATCATACATGACTCGACAATTACAGGAAATGTTGAATGATAATACAAACTACATATATCTAATCGTAGTATATTCTGTATTATTACATGTAAAAATAGTCAATTGTATATTTCAGCTTGATAATGCTGATATATGCAAAATTTACAATGTTGATCTCTATGGGTTGTTGATAAGTTGCTTAAGGTTAATCATAAAATCAATTTTTTTGAATTATTTGGAGAAAATATCAAAATTGAATTTCTCGAAAGTTATAAATATTTTAGAAAATGAATTAGCATATATGGCTGTAGAAGACCTAGACTTTGGATTTAAATTTAGGGAAGCTATAAGAATAAATAAAATTACAAAGTCCAGTCTATTGGAAGTAAAACGAAGATGTAGAGATTTTATTTTGCAATTATGCAAAGAACTTTGTCAAAGAATCCCAGAAAACATCAAATTGTTTGATACCTTAAAACATTTAGCATTGACAATTGCATAAATAAAATAAAAAGGGCAAAACTTGAGGAATTACCGTTGGATTTGTTACCTATAGGCATTGACTTAGAAAAAATAGAAATTCAGTGGAACATCTTACAAAATATTTCATTCGACTCTGAAGTCAAAAATATGCTAACAGAAAAATTTTGGATCTATGTATCAAAATACAAAAATTCGGATGGAGAATATATATTCCAAGAATTATCTTTTTTTGCCTTAACAGTTTTATCACTACCTCTCTAACGTTTTTGTGAAGAGGGTATTTTCTATCATGAACTTGATCAAAAGATAAGAAATAAAATTGGGTTTGGGCTGCTAGACGCAACATTAAGAACAAGACTTTATTTCAACAAAAAAGACGTATGTTGTTTTAACTTTAATCCTTTAAGAGCCAATTTCACCAACGTCGGTTAAAGTTAAAGTTAACAGGGCAGCCAACAGATATACCCATTAAAATTTCAGATTATAAGTATGACGAAATTTTTAAATCTATTGGCCGCCCTGTTAACTTTAATTTTAACCGAAGTTGGTGAAATTGGCCCTAAAAGACATGTATCAGAAATTCAGTGTCAAAATATATGATCATAAAAATGATAAGAATAAAACAGAAGATAAGGTAGAGTATGAAACGATCTCGAAAATTTTTTGTAATATAGATATGTGACTAGGTATTACGCTTGAGACTGATGAGATTAATACCAAAGAATTGTTGTGTTAATTTTTGTATTATTTGAATTTAGAAAATGTTTATTTTGTTTCATATTTTTACCAATAAAGTTATTCATATATAATATAAAGACGTTTATTTTTTTAAATTACAATAATGATTTGCATTGATTGCATCTGGGCCGGATTGGGCGGTTTGGGCGATTTTCGAACTAGAGTCTTGCGCCGTAGCATTTGCGAGAGTTGGCAACACTGCTTGGGTATATCGAGACAAGTAAGTTGCAAATTTACGCATTTATGCATAACGATAATAGCACACTTTTCATTACTATGTAATAAGATGTTATTTACGATTATATAATTTATCTTTTGAATAAGCCTTACTTTTGACTTCTTCAACATGTATGGCGATAATTACGATAATAGCATACTTTTCATTACTATGTAATACATGTTGAAGAGGTCTAAAGTAAGGCTTATTCAAAAGATAAATTATACAATCGTAAATAACATCTTATTTAATAAAATAAGGTGTTTATTTCTCATATTTCGCGTTTGAATAATGGCAGTGATGGACACGCACTTTGCGCGTAAAATTTCTCATTATTATAAAATGAAACATAATTTTGGTAAAGATTGATTCTTTCGTTTGGCTCATTTCATATTGCGAGACTAGCTATCAGTACGAAGATGTATTGTAACAGTTTTGGCAGTTCAGGTTATCAAAAAAGATTTAAAAAATTAAAGCTTTAATTTGGAATTTTTATGAAAATTGCAATAGATTACGCTAAGTGCGTGTCCACTATCACTAGTTTCTCAAAATTATGACGTGATAAAATAATAAAATAATTAATAAAAGGAATTATATTCAACGTTTAAGAAATAATTATTTTCAATTTTTATTTGAATAGTATTTTTATGTGTATTTTTGTGTAATGAAGTGATATATAACTGTATATAAATAAGTAACGGTTTATATGAATATATTACATATTCAATAACTATTTTTAGCGCTATACGCCGTCATGCCAAAGGAATTTCAATATTTAACCAAAAGGCGAAAGAATCAAATAATTAATCGCGAATTGTCTTAAACATTCTGAAATACATTCAACTAATTCGAATATAGCATTTGATCGATCTCATTCGATAGAAGCTATAAATAGTAGTAACATTATAAATGTCGTTGATACATTAAATGAAATTCAAATTTTTTTTCAAAATCTTAATGAAGTGGATGATTCAAGTATAGAGTCACTGTCTGACAGAGAAAGCCACAAAGAACATGATGTTGCAGATAATGTTTCTGATATAAATAATATCTGTGATTGTAGCAATATCTGTGATTGCAGCAATATCTGTTGTAAGACAAATTTAGGGAAGATTTACAAAGATTAATCATTGAACGAAATAAAGCACATAATACTGACAATGAATTACTGACTATTTTAAGAAAACATGGCCATGTAGATTTACCTAAAGATGTGAGAGTGTTATTACAAACGCCACGAAATGCAACTATAAATATAAAATCTATAGGTAATAGTCGTTACATACATTTTGGGATTTCTTTTGCTCTAAAACGATCCATACAAATATATATATGGTAAAAAAAAACGATGAACATGATTTAGAAAATAGCGTTCCTGCTTTCATAGATATCAATTACAGTAACAATGAAAGAAGTTTACGTGAAGATTTGTAAATTTTGATTGTTGAACGCAACATGTAACATAATACTGCAAATCAGTTACTTCAAATTCTAAGGAAACATGGTCATATAGAATTACCAAGTGACGTCAGAACTTTAGTGCGTACACCACGAAAAGCATCAGCAAAAATTCAAGTCTTGAGTAATGGATATTATGTTCACTTTGGTCTTTTATTTGCTTTGAAACGATCTGTAGAAATGTATTCAAAATTTATTAAATCTAATGAAATAAAGTTAAATGTTAATATAGATGGTTTACCTCTTGCTGACAGTTCTGGAAGTCAATTCTGGCCTATAATGGGATCCATTGAAGATATTAATATTTATACTTTGCTATTTTTAATTGGTGTGTATCATGGTCTCATAAACCAAAAGATGCTAATTTCTAAAGAGTTTTGTTGATGAATATGTTCTGTTAAAAAGAAATGGTATTACTATTAATAATAAGAAATATTCAATTATTCTTAACGCAATATTATGTGATACTCCAGCTAAATCATTCATAACGTTTACGAAAGGACACACTGGATATTTCTCATGTTCCAAATGTATTCAAGAAAGAGACTTTGTGTATGGTAGAGTAACTTTTCCAGAAATTCACAATGCATTACAGATGATTCATTCAAGAAACGGTCTCAAATGGAACATCACATTGGCAATTCTATCTTAGAAAACCTTTCTATTGGAATGTTTCTCAAATTCTGCTAGACTACATGCACCTCGTTTGTTTAGGTGTCATGAAACGTATGTTGCTATTGTGGATCAGAGGCAATAGAAATGTCAAACTATTATCGGAAGATATTAATTGTGTTTCGCAACGCTTGATTGCTAATAAGCAGTATATTCCATGTGAATTTGCGCGAAAACCCAGAGGTTTACACGACGTTGATAGGTGGAAAGCTACAGAATTCCGCCAGTTCCTGTTGTATACAGGAATGGTAGTAATGAAATCAATATTATCTCAAATTTATTATAATCATTTTCTTTCTCTTTGTATTGCAATTAGAATATTGGCTGATGCACAATTGTGCATGACATTTAATGGTTATGCAAATTCATTATTGCAATGGTTTGTTTCCAACTTTGGAACTTTGTATGGTCACAAACATATGTCGCATAATATTCATAATCTTGTTCATTTAGCAAATGATGTACAAAAATATGGATGTCTAGACAATTTCAGTTGTTTCAAATACGAAAATTATATGCAAAAAATTAAGAACAAGATTATCAACTTAAGATAAGTTGCATCAATGTGGAAAACCTTTACAAGAATTGTCGAACCGAGAATTTGAAGAATTACAGTATCCAGTTACACAATGTGACACGGTACAATATCCAATTGTTGTTTATACGAGAAATAAAATATCATATGTACAATATAAAAACTTTAAAATTGCAGTCAACGAAATCGATAAATGTGCTTTACTCGAAGACAATTCTGTTGTTTTCATTTTAGATATATTTGTTGAAGAACGCGATTTATATTGTCGTGTGCAACGTTTTTTAAATCCAAAATTTCTGTTTACCATATCATGTTCCTCGAAAAAACTATCCATATTTATAATCTCAAACACAACAATGTCAAGCATTATATATTATAACGATTGCAATGACAAAGATAAAAAGAAAATGTATAAAAATTAAAAAACACGCAGGAAATCGATTCTTATGTTATAATACCACTTCTTTGTACCAACAATTAGTAATGCAGTAAACGTATTAAAATTCATTTTTATTTTATTTGCAAATTTTTATATTGCAATCTGATCCTTTGTCTTTTCTGAAAAAAAAGTACAATTTTGGAAACAACTTGACATGGCACTATTTCCTACAAATGTTTGAAAGGTGAGTCTAATAATTAAGAACAACACAGTTATTATGTGTTGTGCTTTATTTCATCATATTTAATAATTTTGCCTAAATGTCATTAGATATATAAGTAAATATAAAAAAATATTTTAATTATTGATATGCTTGTTTCTATGCTTAGTTAACTAATAATATCCATTTCTATCAATGCAGATTAACTGTAATCTCGGTTTAACATGCTATCATCTTTTTCTAACTTTCAGGACTAGAAAAAAATAAAAAAATAAGTTAAAATGAGATTAAAATTAATCTATGTTGATAGAAAGACATAAGAGAGTTATAAAACTAACTTTCCTAATAGATATCGTTAGTTAAATTCCATTTCAAATAACATATTTCTATATCAAAAAGATTTTGCTTTGATAATTACTATTAATATTAAATTATACATTATAATAATGTATAATTTTATATTAATAGTAATTATCAAAGCGAAATCTGTTCGATATAGAAAAATATTTTTTGAAATAGAATTTAACTAATATAACTAATATAGAAAAATATTTTTTTAAATAGAATTTAACTAATATCCATTAGGAAAGTTTATTTTAGTTATTTTAATATTGTATTATTTCATAATTACTTTAATATTGTATTATTTCATTCATGATTATTTTTCTAATAAGTAATTGAAATTTCATATATTTTTTCAAATTACATTTCTGTAATGGATTGCAATAAAAAAATCAATAAAACTTATGCAGTGGTGAAATTTAAGTCAGATTCCACATATTCAGAAATACCAACGGTTTGGCTTGTAGAAAATGATAATAAGGAACTATGCTGGTGGCCGCCTCGAACGGCAAATGCTGCAATATTAATAGCGAGTTGTACACATCCCGATGTGCAATCATGGAACCAATATGAAGTGGACATAATAAAGTACTGTTGTAAGTATTCACGCGTTGTTTTATTTTTTATTATACTAAATAAATTTTCTAAATATAAATGCTGTAATCCATGTTATAAATGCTTTGAAACCTTTTTCTTCTTTTCACTTAGCAAAATAGCGTCAAATAGACCGTAGCTAATAATGTTTTGCTTAAAAAATAGAAAATCAATGATATACATATATAGGTGATTAAAGTACATTTTCTTTTTCATTATAACGTCACTTGAATCGGCCCGAAAAAGTGCTACACATGCACATTACCATACCACAGATGATGAAAAACTGGGACGAGGAAAAAGAGTTCATATGTCATACAGCCGTTACAGCAACGATGAAGACACTGATAATAACGAATCCCGAAAGTGTAAGAATAAAAGTATGTATATATTACAAAACTTTTTAGTATATTAAGATTGTATTCCAATTGCACGCACATACACATGCATAAACGTGTGTACATATGTAAGTGCGTGTTATTGGAATAATATATGTAATGATTGCTTAAGTAATACTCTTTTTCCCTGTATTGTAAAATTAGTGAAAACAAAAATAACATTCGATAATTTCTTATTACTATTAATATAAGAAATTATTAAAAAATAATATTATGTACAGAAAAAGTGTGCAGCGTTACTGCTTCTGCTATGCCATCATGTCCAGACAATCCAAAGAATTGGTAATAATTGCGGTATCCGAGCACAATCCGAAAATGAAATACAAGCCGACCAACTACAAGCCAACCAAACACAATTTGATATACAAAATATGCTGATAATAATCGAAGGTAAATATATTATTAAACACGACATATTATTTTATATATATATATATATATATACAGGGTGAATTTTAATGGTTGTAACAGCTTTTTACCATGAAAGCTGAGTTACCGATTCTACTCTATACACATATTTATAATGACCGTGTACATACACGGTCATTATAAAGTTGTTTATAGTAGAGTCNGTAACTCAGCTCTCATGGTAAAAAGCTGTTACAACCATTAAAATTCACCCTGTATATGCATATGATAGCTTGTAATTGAATATTATATATTTTTCATATTTAATATTTAATTTCATATTTAATGTTNTATTAGTCTTCTGTTGGGTTCCCGAAAAGCAAGATGATGATAGACTGTACTTATAGATAATAGACTGTACTGATAGACTGATGATGTACGTATCTGATTTCTCCATCTTTGAAGCAGATATTTCACGCAAAGAAGNTGTCGATNACTGCAAAGAAATTTTAAAATTCGTTAGTTTTACATTTTCTTAGGATCAATTAATTCAATTACTCACAATTCAATATTACTCACCGTTGAAGTTTCTTCAATTGCTGCAGGTGTTCTACTTAGCAATGGTAAAGGTGACCGTGTTAGACAGAAACTAGACAGTTAAAGACTTTGTCAATCAATTAAATCAATCGTTGTCAATCAATTAAATGTAAATATTATTTATTATACTATTATATTAAGCCTACTATTATATAAAGCACACGATGTTTTTTTACCTGGTGGATTGCTTGCGCCTGTGCTACGTGTCCTAATTTATATCAGCTCTTACAATCATGAGAGNCAATCAGGACGCGTAGCACTGGCATGAGCAAGCAATCCAGCAGGTAAAAAAGCATCGTATTCTCTAGACTTTAATTATTATATTTTTCCTATTAATTCAAAATCACACTTACATGATGATCAACTTCCGAATANAAAACANACTAATTGCTATGAATCGACATCTTAATTTCTTTTGATGTACTGACTACTGACAGGATGTTGAAGCTGGTCTTTTCTGCTATAACATAAAATGAGTTTTTAAAATGTATTTCTCATACAATAACATTGCTAAGAAAAAAGTTGTCATACATTAAAGTCATTGGCGGACATTTCANAGTTATTCTGAAGGACCATCGGACGTTGGATTTTCAACAATGTTCCACTGACGGCACTGCTCGGGATGATTTTATACAGTTGACATTAGAAAAGCTTCTAAAATGATAAATTGTTATTGATTATGCTGAACTGTTTGACTTTGTCAACAGATCTATAACGATTTAAAAAAAATAAATGAAACAAACCTTCTTTGAGTTATATGTTTATCCAAGAAAGTGAGGCTATCAAACAATATCCATTTTGATCTCGTGGGCTTTTCGGCTCCATTCCTTATCTCTTGCTCCNGTAGCTGTCTCTCCTTACTAAAACGTTGGCGAAGACGTAGCCATCAATTCTTGCAATCTGTTACTATACACATCAAATAGAAATAACTATAATATAATACATAATATTTAAATGTGATACTATATAAATATNATGTCAACGGTAAATAGTAGAACGGTTTTACACCGCTCATAATGAGATACGGAATGGAAATTGAAAAGCAAGAAAATTCTGAGACTATCCTTCTATANNTAGGTTGTTCCAACTTCTTAATAACTGTATTTATTAAATATATTTACGTAATATATTTATCTTTTTATCTNTCTTTCTGAATAAATAAAGACACATAATAGGTACCTGTCAGGTAAAGCTTACTACAATTATGCACAAAACCCGTTAGTTAAATTAAAAGTTAAAGTTAAATTAAAGTTTACTTACGTGTCATATTTAAAGTATTTGCTATTTCTAACCACGCATTATCCTTCACTTGTGTATCCTTATAATTTTCGATTGATTTATTATANAGATATGGGGGAGCACGAACCATATCAATCAATAATTCGTCACCATATTTCATATATTTATCATATTTCATATATTTAAACGATCCGATCCATGTCTTGATCCAATCCATCATCCTCTTCCTCTTCTTTTTCTTCAAAACGATTTGAATAATCGTGATGATTAAACATATTTAGAAGCGAGATTATCTCAAAGCGTAATGTTGTATCAGCAAGCTTAAAAAATTTCTTTGAGACGAAACAGATCCGAAGTCCGAANACNTTCGCTATCAGTTCGCGATTATTACAACTTGTATGANATGTATGTAGTGCATACACGCGGCAAAGGTTTGTAACTATCTTAAATCCGAGCGCTATTGGTTGGCAACAGGCAATAGGAACAGAATTTCCAACGTGACGGAAATTCTGTGTCTTGCNTNTGTCATANTCCATTCTGCATTGATGAATGGTTTCCCATAAGGTACCAACACATGAAGGTGCGATTTCATTGANGCTAGAAACCANCGGCAAATGAGGGTCACGTGACTTTTGGCGTCAAGAAAATATAGTGGAGGAAAAAGTTCAGACCGTCTCAACTTTTTCAGCGTGCCGCAAAAATCAAAGGTGTTTACAGTATACACAGGTGTATACAATGAATGACAACGAAAATGAAGTAAGTAATATATTAATATTGTTGCGCTCACTCGCGCACTCACACACTCGCGATCGAACTCGAAAATAAAGACACGTTTCTAAGAGAAAAACAAGACTCTTTATTACGATAAGAATACAGGCGGAAATAATCGGAGAAGTCGGCTGGCACGTCAGTTCGAGTCGACGTCCAGAGATAGTTCTGGCTGTTAATCNGGTTGCCCTTGATGACGCCGCTTCCTTGTCGCGGTCGACGGAGGCGATCGATATAATCGATCGCTCGCGTCTGCCGATAAACCCAGCAAATATATAATATAGCTGCTATGTAACATAGAAATAACATGTAATATAACAAATGTTATATACTATTTACATTTCAGTTATATAACATTTCTTTATACATATAACATAACTATATTACAGAATTGTTATATTACTTTGTTACTTTCTAGTTACGATAAATTGAACGGCTATGTAACTTGAACATAACATATTTTATATCACATGTTATGTAACTATAATATGTTAATGTTATAAAGAAATATTTAGTTTAATCCCTCTAATCTTAAATATGGAATAAAAATATATTAAATTATTTTGTATTTTTGTATAAAAAAATATCAAGTATAATAAAAATTTATTAAAATAAAAATTTTAAATAAATAATTAATTTATANGTTTCCATTCTCCTGTATAACGAACTGACGGAGCAGAAAGTTAGGTACCCATATAACATCGAGGATTGGCTCAAGAATCTACACATCAGACCATTAAGAATATTATGGAAATTTCTTAAAGAAATAGGAAAAACAATTTAAACAATAAAGTATAGTGGTAAGTAAAGTTCAGTGAAAGGAGCTACCGCACAGTCCTATAGCCGACAAAAGGCCCTTTGCCAGGTTAGTGGCACGTTAAATAAACCCCCCAAAAAAATCCATTCTCCTGTATTTTAGATTCTTGCGAATTAAATTTGGTACGTTTTAAAGTTTTTGTATATATATGCATATGCATTTATTAGACTTTACAGCAAAAACTTTAAAACGTACCAATATTTAATTTATTTCTGTNCTGTATGTAGTTTTATTAGTATAATTATTAATATAATTTTATTGATATTCCTTTTTAGATTATTTGTTATTATTTACTATGGATGACGAAAACATCATGTTATTTCTTTGTGCNATGCAANTAGCTAATCTAGCCTTGTATACTGNATGGAAAAGAAATAAATCCAAGCGCTGGAGAAATAAGAGATGGTGAGTCCGTCCCATCAATACTCGACGTTTACAGTATGATGACTTTACAACTTTATTTGCGGAATTGAAAGAAGATGAAGATATGTTTTTTCGGTATACGAAGATGGATGTGGCCACATTTTATGAATTACTGCGATTAGTATGTCCGTTCTTGCAGAAAAGGAGTATAAAACTCTCGATATGTCCAGAACAGCGTCTTGCAATAACTCTGAGGTAAAGATATATGTTTTAAAATAATACACTGTATATTTTATGCAACAAATTAATTTCGAAAGTTCATCTATTAACTTCGTTGCAGATATTTGGCAACGGGAGATCAGATGCTATCTGTGGCTTTAGCAGAGTAGGAGAGTCCACCGCTCACATAATTGTTAAGGAAACATGTTCCATTATAACGGATATTCTGATACCAATGTATATGAAACATCCCACAAAAAAAGAATGGAAAATAATTAGCAGTGATTTTTTAGAATTGTGNAATTTGCCAAATTGCATCGGAGCAATCGACGGCAAGCACATTACTATCCAGGCACCTCCGAATTCTGGTTCAATGTATTACAATTATAAGAAAAGTTTTAGTATTGTGTTAATGGCTGCTTCTGATGCTCAATACAAGTTTACGCTATTCGACATTGGTGCGTATGTAGTGAGGTAGTGAGATGGCGGAATCCTTTCCAAATCAGACTTTNGGAAATCTTTATACGCAAATANGCTCAACATACCTAAAGACACTGCTTGTCTACCAGGAAGTGACAAGGAAGCATTTTATTATTTTGTTGGGGATGAAGCGTTTCAAATGTCTACACGTAATGCGACCTTATCCGGGGAGATCCTTAAACGAGCAAAAAAGGATTTTTAATTATCGTCTATCCTGAGCCAGAAGAACGATAGAAAATTTTTATTTTTTATAATAAATTGCAGTGTAATTAAAATTAATCTTTTCTGACATTCTTCTGATAAATAACGAAATTAAAATTAAAATTATATTTAATAATAAAATATAATCTAGAAAAACTAAATTAAAATTATAAATAAAATATAAATATAAATATAAAGAAAAAAAGAAGAGTTTCGGAACGACGTATTCGACAGACTAGACGCATATGACCTTAATTCTCTTATTATTAAAATTAAATATCATTTGAATATGTGTTACGTCCAGACCCAGGAAATTAATTAGAAAGACGGAAGCGAAGGGAAAGGCTCCGACGGAGAGGAGGAGGAGGGATATGGAAGAACATAACTAACGGCAAAACTTAGATTTCGCCTATATTTGCCGTTGCAAATAAAGGGATAGGCGAGTCGGGCACATCTGTCAAGGCTCCGGTGTTGGGACAACGTCTCGGAAAGACGAGAATGACACCATGCTGGGAGCGATGTGCTCGTGGTCCTTATTTTGAGTCAAAGAATTTAATCTCTTTTACCCGGGGATAGGACCATGCGCGATTCTTAATACGACAAGAATTTGTAAGCGAGGAGCGAAGTTGAGGAAGGTCAATTAAAGTGCATAAACAATTTAACAAATAACGTTATTTATTCTTACTGAATATGAAAGTTATAAAAATCGATTAACATTCTGGATGAAAAACAGTCGGTTATCATTTTACATAAAAATAGTCGGTTGGAAAGATTCAAACATGAAATAGTCGGTTAACATTTAATATTCCATTTTACATAAAAATAGTCGGTTATTATTCTGAGTTGGGAAGATTTCTACATAAGATAATCGGTTAATATTCTGGACTTTTACAATACGTAACATAAAACATCTCGACAGAAAGTTAATTAGTATTCTAGAGTAAAATGTGTTCTTGTATACTTTACAAAATACGTTTATATGTGTTTGTGTGTTTATGAGTATGCGTGTGGAAAAGGAAAGGAATATTTATAGAATTTCATGGAGNGTAACAGTAGAGGGAGGAAACAAGTTGAAAAAATGGGGAACANAGACTAAGAAGGAATCGNAATTAAAAGAAAGAAAAACAGGGATTATCTCTGTCGGGCTAGCTCGCGAGACCATCTCTCGAAGATCCTCGAGATTGACGCCATCGGNAGTTAAAGCGAACCNATAAGGGGGAAGAGGATCNGAGGATTGTGGGAAAGTGAGGATGGAATTAATAAATTCCGGGATCGTTAAACGGCGAGGTCTAAGAGGAGNGAGAAGGACTTCGTCGAGGAGCTCTACGCTCAAGACGGAAGGAGCTGGAGAAACGGACCGGAGGAATTCGATGCTCGAGTCGGAAGGAGTGGGAGAAACGGACCAGAGGAACTCGACGCTCGAGTCGGAGGGCGTGGGAGAAACGGCCCTAAGGNTAATATTGGAACGTAATGCATGACATCGAAATGTTGCAGCAACGTTCCTGGAATACTGGATAATATTGGATATAATGACATCGTAAAGTTACAGTAATATTTCTGTAATATTAAGATGTATAATATCGAAATGANTAATATCAAAATACTGCAACAATATTCCTTTAATAATGAAATGTAATTAATATTGCATTAATTTAAATGTAAGATATGACGTTTTAATTTTATAGCAATGCGCTCTTAAGATCGTTCTATATTATCCTTACAGCATTCAGTATTGCAGCAATATTATAGAAATATTGCAACATTTTAGCAATATTGTGTGTAATTCGTAATATTTCAATAATATTTCAAAAATTTGCAACAACATTCCTGTAATATTGTGATATACTGTATGACATCTCAATATTGGCTGTGTTTCAAACTTGCTGCCAGTACTGAAAATACTATAGTTCACGTCACGTAAACTATAGTTTTTCAGTACTGGCAGCAATTATGAAATACAGCCATTATAACAATGTTTCTGTAATATTGGAATGTAATGTATGACATCAAAATGCTGCAGCGTAGTGCGAGACGTCGCTACTAGGCNGCGAATCTTTCTCGCATGTAAAAATCATCCACGGTCCCTATAAGAAGGGGATCTCCAGCAGAGTTCTTAGACTTTTCTGCANCTCATTGTCAGTGCTGTTAGCCGTAATCACTGATTGTATCTTTTTCCCATAATGACGAGTGAGTGTTCAAAGACCTGAATTTCTTNCAATATTATAAAAATACTACGTAAATATTACAATAACACTTTATAGTAATATAACATGAATATTNCAGCATCATNTGTGTAATATTGCTGCAATATTATCCAATAACTCAAGTTACAATAATATAATGTCAATGTTGCAGCAATATTTCTGGAATATTTCTGAAATATTGCTACAACGTTGCCAAGTATTATTTCTGAACTATTACAGTACATTAAAATAATGTTCCTATAATATTACAGTAATATTTCTGTAATATTTTGGTAATATTACTGCAATAAAAATGAGGCGGACATTTAGCATTGCTGCAATATTATAGGTATATTACTGCAATATATTTCGGTAATATTCAAGCAATATTGAAATGCTCCTGTATTTACTGAAATATTACCGTGCTATGTGGGAATTCTGTTGCATTATCANGGTCGACAAAGTTAACTCGTAATCTATGAATTGTATACCCATAGGCATTTCATCATTTTGGATCAAGCAGGTGTTATGTAAAACACAGCNTGCTAAAATGAATTCTGGAACTTTTTTATATCTGTTAGGTTAGGTTCTAAGTGGTTAGATTAGAACCTAACCTAACTAATCTGTTAGTGGCAAACAGTCTAAAAGTATCCTGAAGCGCATTTTCAAAGATCCTATAGAACGTTCAACTGCCATTCTCGTGGATGACAAACAATAATTAAAATTGTTTTGTCGATCTGTTAGATGACCGTTATTTCAAAAGAGTACCATTATGTGGGAATTAATGCCATATGCCGCATCTCCAATGATATGTAAATCGTTCGGAAAATATTCCTCAAGTAATTNTACAGGCTGTCCCATTTTAACTTGGACAGTAAAATATCTCGAAAACTGAGCCCAGCAGACAAAAATGTTTCAGACAAAAGTTGTATGGTTTCGAGGGGGACATAAGATGGTATCATTGCCTTGGATAATTATTTGAAAGTCATGTGAAGGTCACCTTCGATTCTTTAAACGGAACTCTATACTTTTTATTACATATTCTTGTAGCTTATCTCGA
>JAJVSH010000251.1:157535-169847 GCA_021460005.1 Tetramorium alpestre | reverse complement strand
GATGCATAAAAATTTTTGAAATTTTTTGAAATAGTTTAATTCTATTAAGTATAAATTATATAATGAAAGTATGGTCGATCATACATGATTTATTCTACCAAAATAATCCTTTTTCAGGCATATCATTTTAATTAGATGTATTGTTAAAGGTATGAGTATAGAATTATAGATAATAAAGTGAATATAAAATATAAAATAGTTTATTAGATGATTAAAAATAAATAAGAGAAATTAATTCTATAATTAGAGTATGAGTCTAAAAGCTTAGAGATTTAGCTTACTTATTTAATAGGGCAAATATTTTATTTTTAAGATTAGAAGATAAGGGGGAAGGGGTTTTAAAATTATTAATTTTTGTAGTATTAATAGTTGTAATAGTTGGATTTTTTACTTCTTTAGATATTATTATATTTTATTTATTTTTTGAAATTAGTATGATTCCAACATTTTTAAAAAATATTTATTGAAGTTTAAGTTATGAGCGAATTAGAGCTGCTTATTATTTAATAATTTATATGTTAATAATTTCTCTTCCTATATTAATTTTTTTTGATAAATATTTATAAAGATATAATGAGATTTAAGTTTACTTTATTGATGGAAAGAATATTATATAATTTTAATTTGGGGGGTTATTTAATTATTTATGAGGTTTTTTTTATTAAAATACCTATATATATATATTTCATATATGGCTTCCTAAGGCTCATATTGAGGCACCTGTATATGGTTCAATAATTTTGGCTGGGGTGTTATTGAAAATAGGAGATTTTGGTTTGATTCGATTTTTAATAATATTTGTTAAGAGTAGATTAAAATATAATTATTTAATTTTTAGGTTGAGTTTAGTAGAAAGGATTATGATTAGGATAAGGTGTTTAGTTCAGGTAGATATAAAAAGATTAGTTGCTTATTCATCTGTAGTTCATATAAATATAATAATAAGAGCAATATTAACTTTATTTAAATTAGGATTTTTTGGTGGTTATATTATAATAATTGCTCATGGCCTTTGTTCTTCTGGTTTATTTTATATGGTTGATTTGTATTATAAACGAATTGGGAGACGTCTTATATATAGTATTAAGGAAGGGGATATTAAGTAAGATGCCATCTTTGGCTTTTTGATAGTTTATTTTATGTTCAATAAATTTTTCTTTTCCTGTTTCTTTAAATTTTGTTAGAGAAATTTTTATTTTAAGTGTTATTTTAAATTGAGATTTAATAATATTGATTTATTTAATAATAGTTTGTTTTTTTAAGTGTGCATATTCATTATATTTATTTTCTTATTTTCAACATGGGGGATAGACAACAATTAAGTTTTATAGGAAATTATCAAAAAGAATTTATTATCATTATTTTTCATGGTTGATCTTTAGTAATGTTATTATTAAATTTATTAACATTTATGTAATTTAAGTAGTTTAAAAAAATATTAATTTGTGATATTAAAGTTATGTATAAATAGTATCTTAAATCATTTATATTTTTATTTATTCAAATTTTATGTTAATTAGATGAATTATGGTTTTTATTGTTAGAATAAATTTATATTTTATAAATTATGTTATTATTATAGAATGAATAGTGATAAGATGCCTTTCTCGTCCGGATGGATAGAAGGTAGGTCGCATTCCTTGCGTCAATCATAACAGGAATTTAAAGGTAAGCAAAATGCGCGCTACGCTCTCCTCCGAACTCTATCAGATCTTCATTGTATTTCCTGTTGCACGATATTATAGCAAGATAGCGAACAACTTCCGTAAATATTTATAAGTTTCGTTATCTTAGAAGTCTTGGGCAAGAAGGATGTGCAAGTCATCGCACAAATCAAAGAAAAGGAAGAGATCGGCAGAAAGCGACCGCTCGTCAGGTATTGAGGCTAAGTTGGACCGCCTAATTGATATTCTCGCGAATAGTCAGGTTAGGAGCACTTACGGGCATCCGCGCGCTTTCCCCAGCGTCATCTGCGACCTCCTCTCTGGTCCAGATATCTGACCAGGAAAGACAGATCGAGTCAATATCGGTCGATACTGTCAGGGAGGCCGATCCGGCACTTGCAGACTCGTCTTGTGGCGAGGACTCTTCGGTGACGACGGCGAGAGCGGAAGGTACGGAGGATTCACATCCTTCAGGTGTGTACGGCCTTATCGGATCTGTATTTATAAAATACAGGGGGGGAGCTCGACACAGCCTTTTGTCTTCGAATAAGACAAAATTTTTGTGTCTTCCAGCTTTGACAACGGTCGCTCAAGGGACGAAGGACCTTCTCGAATCGCACCCCTCCAAGTCAGTGTCCTTTGCTGAGGACCCAGCCGATCCAGTTTCAGCCGAGGAGTCTCTGGATGATTTCGCCAGAGAACTATTCGGTTCTGACCTTCAGATAACAGAAGTATTAGCCTAAAACGACATTGTTACGCAGACGTGGCGCAACATTACTCGAGTGGGGCTCGCTTCGGATCTGAGGGATCTTCTCTTGAAAAAATACATACCTGTAGAGACAAGAGCCTTCCTCAAGGCCCCAAAATTAAATCCCGAATTTAAGTCTGCTCTTAAGGGCAACTCTATCAAAAGAGACGAATTTTTTATCAAGGACCTGAAGCAGGCGGGTGTTGCATTGTCTGCCTTTGATGAAGCTATTTCGGATTTTCTTAGTCCTGAAATACAGCAATCTCTAAGCCCTGGGGCTCGTCTAGTGCAGAAGGTCAACGAAGGAGCTAAGATCTTAGCTGACTTATTCTTCAGAATATCGCTTTCTAGAAGGGCTCAAATCAAACCAGCTTAATCTTCTCGCCAAAAACACCGCAGAAGCTATTCTAGCAGACAATTTTCTTTTTGGCACGTCTTTTGATGAGGAGTTAAAGAAGGCGACGACTATCGAGAAATCATCTAAGGATATTGCCAAAACCCCTTTGGCAATTTCAAGAAATACTCAACAATCTTTTAAATAGCCTGCGTGGGTAGTTCCTCCTAAATCGGGAAACTCCCACGTCCCTGTTTCGAATGCGAGATCGACAGTAACAACGAGAGCAGGGAGGTCGAGCAGCAGTCGCCGATCATCACATCGATCCAGATCCCATTCGAGGAGACGGTAGACGAGGTAAAGATTGCCGGCAGGCTGTCTTATTTTCTTCCCCGATGGAAATCTCCTCGGATGTAATGTTTCTGCAAGTTATTGCAGATTATAGGTTACCTTTCAGGCACCACCACCCTCCCTCCCCCCAAGCTAAGGAACCTTCCGTTCATCTTTCGCATCTTGAGGAACAAATCTGCCATCAGGAGATTCGTAGACTCTGTGATAAAGGAGCATCGTATTTTGTTATCAAAAAATCTTCAGGAGGCTGGAGATTTATTTTAAATTTAAAGTATCTCAACAACTTTATTATCGCTCCACATTTCAAGATGGAGGACTGGAAGACCGTGGTACGGCTCCTCTCCCCTGGGGATTTTTTAACCTCCTTGGACTTAGAGGACGCGTACCTGCTTGTATCGATCCATCCGAATGACAGAAAGTTTCTTCGTTTCCGTTTTAGAGATCAAATATTTCAGTTTAGAGCTCTTCCGTTTGGTTTAGCGTCCACACCATATATTTTCACGAAGATCTTAAAACCAGTATGTTATTCTCTTAAAGAGAGAGGCTTTCTGTCCGTAATGTATCTTGACGATTTTTTGCTCATCGCTCCGTCTTATAAGCAAGCTCTGGACATTTCCACGACATCGAAGCTTTTAACCTCTCTAGGTTTTATTATTAACAAACGTAAAAGTGTGTTGGTACCTACCAGATCGATTCTTAGGATTCATTTTTGACTGTTTTGCAGTATCAATTCCGCCAGATAAAAGAAATAAGCTTCTTATCAAAACACTTGATATTTTGAGTAAAGAATCATGTAAAATTCGATTCTTAGCGAGTTTTATTGTTTATATTCAAGTTAGTCACTTTGTTGGCCCTCACAACGGCTCAAAGAATACAAACTTTGGCTGCCATAATGTAGTAGCTCAGAAGCTACCACAATGCAAGTTTGCATTTCCGACCGCATAGCAACGATCACTCCAGCGGCTAACGGAAATGCAAGATTGCTGAAAATGATGAAATTAATATGGAGAGACCGCGCGCGGTTGACAAAACATATAAGTTGCCTTATATGGTCTCATTTAGAGGAACCTTCCCCACCAAAATTCACAGTTAGAAGCACTATAAAAGCGCTCGCCTAATTGACGAGCGCGGAGATCGAAATCGAAAGGCCAGTAACTAAGGTCGGTATTTGTCAATCGCGGAAGCAACGGCGGATGCAAGTGCGTCGTCACACGAAAAATGTAAAAGTTCTGTACAACACCTCGGAAATACATGTAAGTGATAACAAGACAACGTGTTAGTTGCTCAAACCAAGAAGAATCCTGCTCAACCCTCCTCTGAGTCCCTACTCAACAGACGGAACGAATCCCAAAATTTCTTTGTTGCGTCGAGGGGCACAACAAATTGGTGGCAGCGGTGGGATTCACAAAGCTGAAACAATCGAGTTCACAAAAGCCTGAGATAGCCAAGGCTCAGAATTGCCAAAGGCATACGCAAGGATTTCGAAAGAGATCCGACAAATCAAGCTTCACCGTCAGGAGAACAGTCACGACCTGTGACAACAGAGCAGCGATAACAGCCAGAGAAGAAAAGCATCTTCTCTCACTCTCTCAACCGAGAGAAGTAAGCGACAACAGACTGGTATCACGATACTATGAGGGTCAGTGCTCAGCCGCCGCTATCGTATTACGAAGCACGAAATACGTGTCATCAGCGCAGTCAACGACCGGGAATCCTGTCATCCGTCGAAAATAATTGGGCTCCGGGCCATCGCCGAACCAGACGACGTGCAGAACAACGATGANCGGATGCAAGTGCGTCGTCACACGAAAAATGTAAAAGTTCTGTACAACACCTCGGAAATACATGTAAGTGATAACAAGACAACGTGTTAGTTGCTCAAACCAAGAAGAATCCTGCTCAACCCTCCTCTGAGTCCCTACTCAACAGACGGAACGAATCCCAAAATTTCTTTGTTGCGTCGAGGGGCACAACAAATTGGTGGCAGCGGTGGGATTCACAAAGCTGAAACAATCGAGTTCACAAAAGCCTGAGATAGCCAAGGCTCAGAATTGCCAAAGGCATACGCAAGGATTTCGAAAGAGATCCGACAAATCAAGCTTCACCGTCAGGAGAACAGTCACGACCTGTGACAACAGAGCAGCGATAACAGCCAGAGAAGAAAAGCATCTTCTCTCACTCTCTCAACCGAGAGAAGTAAGCGACAACAGACTGGTATCACGATACTATGAGGGTCAGTGCTCAGCCGCCGCTATCGTATTACGAAGCACGAAATACGTGTCATCAGCGCAGTCAACGACCGGGAATCCTGTCATCCGTCGAAAATAATTGGGCTCCGGGCCATCGCCGAACCAGACGACGTGCAGAACAACGATGAGACAACTCGACGACCGCAGCCATCGCAGGAGCGGAACGAGATGCTTCGCGGGACCAGCCGAAAAGCCGAGCGTCATCATGCAAACTGCGCTTTTACTGTAAGTCAATCTATTTACTATGCGACGCGAATGTCCGAAGATAGAAACGCGAAAAGCGAATCGAGCCCGAATAAATCGTGGCTACGCGAAAAGCGAATCGGCGCGACGCACACTCGAATTAAGCGAGCAATCTCCCAAACAAATCGCGACCGATACCCTTCGAGAGATACTTGAAAACATAAATAGGGTTTTAGCAGAACGCGACTCAGTAGATAGCGATATACCTACTAGCGTAATAACTGAGCGCGAATTCTCTTTCAACGATATAGACACTAGTCTATTAGCTATTGACGTACCCGCCCAACGGCAGACGGACGAACGTACGCAATCGTATCCTGTTAGTCGAACTCCCAGTCAAGTGAGTCTAAGGCGCGAATTCTCCCTAACATCATACGATAGCAGTATCTTTGACTCTAAAGAAATATACAAATACCAGAGAGAAATGGCAAAAAATGCCTCTGACTTCCCCGCAAGTATGTCGGCGGACAGAGAGGAACGTGAGAATATAAATACGCGACACCACGCGACGGCGAACGCCGGCACGGCCGAATCCAATAGACTTCACACTCATACCGGGCAAGGAGAAGCCCCATTATTATTAGAAATCCTACAGGAACTCCGAGAAATGCGAGTACGAATAATGTCGAAGAACGACTCGAATTCAATCGCGATGAACCAGGTAGAACATATCGCGAATCACACGGTAACGCCATGGACGTTACTTATGGACGTACGCGCGAAGATATACGTCATCATACGTCCGGGATCGTCTATCACATATCTCTGCATGAAAGAAGCCAGAGATATGATTCCGGAATTCGATGGCACTTCGCGAAGTCGTATTCGAGAATTTATCAGCGCGAGCGATTACGCAATGAAAAATATTNAGCCAACAGAGCAACCAATATTATTAGAAGCTATAATTTGCACCAAATTAAAAGGAAAGGCATTACTAGACTTCCACACGAGAGATATCTGTGACTACGAACAATTAAAAACCGCATTAGAAAAAGAATACCTAAGCAAGCGTAGTACTACTCATCTCCAGATCGAGTTTAATTCACTAAAACAAAGAAATGGCGAAAGTGCTCAAAATTTCGGTCGAAGAGTAGACCTATTGNCCATGGAATTATATGAATCCATGATAAAAGAAGGGGAACATTCCCTCAAACACCAACGCATAATTCTAGATACCATAAAGAAACAGGCGTTGCAAAATTATCAGATTGGATTGAGTGACGACATACGACTACTGGTCCGCATTCAGAAATATAATACGCTACAAGAAGCGATAGTCGGCGCGAGCGCCAAAGTAAAGGTAAAAGAACCAAGCACGCGAAATAATTATCAAAACCGCGGAAGAATAGATATCGCGCGACAACCTAAAAGCTCAACTCCGCAATGCCGAAAATACGGAAAAATAGGCCACTACGAACGCGAATGTAGAAGCAATAAGCCACTGAATAAATTCATTTTGCCTAAAGCCGACGGACACCCACGGGTGAATGCCGTAAATAATTTTTGCAAATATTGCAAAAAGACAGGACATGTACGCGAATGTCACTACATGGGAAGTCGAGCAAAGATAGTTAGACAAAACGCGGGACGAAGGTAAATAAGAAATAATACTCGAAATAATAGCAACAATTACAAAGGTGCTAAGAGTGATAAGAGAAACTCCGCAACGCGAGATAGCGACGATGAAAGCGGAGAAGACGGGAGCGCCAAGAGTACGCGCACTGCCGCAGAATATCGTATTACCCACATAAAGAGTAAAATAGATACCGGGCTAGATTTAATATCTTTGCCCGTTCAAGAAGCTGAAAATCAGCAAATTAACTTTTTATTTGACACAGGAGCCACTATATCCTTTCTAAAATTAAAAACATTAAAAGGAGAAACGAAAATCTATGAGGATAAAATTGAATTAACCGGAATTACCGGGCATTCCCTTACTACACTGGGAAAGACATATGTAAATGTCACACTTAAGAATGGAAACATTCAAGCACCTTCTACGTAATTAACGATAAGGCCATGGAATACGATGGAATTCTAGGAGCCAACTTTATCAGACAACATAAAATGACATGTGACTATCAAACAAGTAGTAATCGGAGACATGAGTTTCAGACTCTATCCGTATAAGCGAATCACTCTAAAACCACGCAGCGAGACAATTATAGTAACTACTAATCGAAATATAACCGGAGTTACCAAGGTTGAAGAAACCGCACCCGGAATATTTATCGGAAACTGCTTAGTCAAACCACGTGATTTTACATGCCCCGTGAGCATTCTAAATACTACGGAGGACACCGTAAAAATAAATATACCTCAAATAATAATAAAAGAAATGAAAACAACGGGTGACATAATAGAAAAATTATCCATTAACAGTACTAGCACTCACGAAAGAAACAAGCCCGAGATTTCTCGCAAAATGTAAATAAAAAATCTGCTGCGAACAGATCATTTAAATGAAGAAAAGAAAAGTCTAATGCGAATATGTGAAGAATTCAGCGATGTATTCCACTTGGAAGGAGAACCGCTGACATGCACGAAAGAAATCGAGCATCGAATAACCACGCGAGTGAACGCACCGAGCGTGAATGTAAGACCATATCGCCTACCAGAAAAACATAAAATAGAAGTAAATCGCCGAATACACGAAATGCTGGATAACAAAATAATACGACCCAGCAATAGCCAATGGAACGCGCCACTATTGGTAGTACCCAAAAAAATGGACGCGTCCGGGAAAACCAAGTTACATATAGTAATAGATTTTCAAAAATTAAACAACCTCACGATAGGCGATTCGTTCCCATTACCAAATATAACCGACATACTAGATCAATTAGGAAATGCAAAATATTTCACTACATTAGATCTAGCATCTGGTTATCATCAGATACCGATGGCCAAAAGCGATAAGCAAAAAACAGCTTTCTCTACGCCACATGGTCATTATGAGTTTAACAGAATGCCCTTTGGTCTGAAAAACGCATCAGCCACATTTCAACGACATGAATACTATACTAATAGGCATGCAAGGATTAAAATGCTTGGTATACTTTGGACGATATAGTCATATACGGTCCAAGCTTCGAAGAACACAATAAACGAATAATAGAGGTACTAAAAAGATTGAGAAATAGCAATCTGAAACTGCAACCTGATAAATGCGAATTTTTATGCAAGGAAGTAGTATACTTAAATCACATAATTACAGAAGATGGAATTCTACCTGATCCATCTAAACTCAAGGCAGTACATAAATTTCCAACACCACAAAAGGTAAAAGATATTCAATCATTTATTGGATTAGCGGGATATTATAGAAGATTCATCGAAGACTTCTCGAAAATAGCAAGACCGCTAATTAGGTTGACCAAGAAAAAAGAAAAATTCGTATGGACCTCTGAACAACAACATGCCTTTGAAACATTAAAAAATAAATTAACTACAGCACCCATGCTGAGATATCCCGACTTTACGCGTGAATTCATTATCACCACGGACGCATCGGATTACGCAGGCACTATACTGTCTCAAGGCACGGTAGGTCAAAATCGTCCGATCGCCTATGCTAGCCGTGTATTATCACGAGCTGAACGAAATTATAATACAACCGAAAAGGAATTACTTGCTATCGTTTGAGCAGTTAAACATTTTAGACCATACTTATATGGAACTAAATTTAAGATAGTTACCGACCACAAACCACTGGTATGGTTATTCAACGTAAACGATTCCAGATCGAGATTAATCCGTTGGAGATTGAAACTCGAGGAATATGACTACGAGATAATTCACAAGTCCGAGAAAACAAATGTAAATGCTGACGTGTTGAGCAGAAACGTCGCAACTACAGTAGGCATCTCAAAAAATACGAATGAAGATATCAACGACCCACGAAATTATAGTGAAGAAGAAAAACAAAAAATTCTTTACGAATACCACGATGCTCCAACCGGTGGACATCAAGGAATAAAACGTACGCTAAAGCGAATACAGATGAGTCACACATGGCCAGGTATAACCAAAGATGTGGAGAAATATATCACGAAATGCGAACATTGTCAAAAAAATAAACTAAAGCTCAAGTCCAAGGCACCCCTCGTACTGACGGACACGCCCAACAAACTATTTGAAAAATGCACACTCGATATCGTAGGACCATTAACGATAACCAATGCAAGAAACAAATTTATACTGACATTTCAAGACTGACGAAGTTCAGTAAAGCAATACCCGTATCAAATCAAGAAGCAGCAACAATTGCAAAAGAATTCGTCACGAAAATAATATTCGAGCATGGAATTTCAGAAAAGGTATTAACCGACCAAGGGAAGAACTTCGTAAGTGAAATGTTCAAAGACATATGTAAATTATTAAAAATCGAGAAGATACAGGCTACCGCCTATCACCCCGAAAACAACGGAGCTCTTGAACGTTCACATCGAACACTAGCTGAATACCTTCGTCATTACATTAACGCGAATCAAACCGACTGGGACGAGTGGATCCCATACGCTATGTTTACATACAATACCACACCACACACGGTAACGGGATATGCCGTTTGAATTAGTCTATGGACATCCAATTACTTTATCATCCGCCCTAGCAAATCCGCCAAAACTATCATATACATACGATGATTACGCGCAAGAATTAAAACAAAGATTAAGAGCAACGAATCAAATCGCCAAAGAACGATTAAAAGAAGAAAAACGAAAATCGAAAGAATATCATGATAAAAAATTAAAAGAAATTAAATTCAAAGTAGGAGATAAAGTCCTACTGTATGATGAAATCCTTCGCCGTGGACGATCTAAGAAGTTAGACACTCTATAGATAGGCCCTTATATAATATTAGAAAAAAATTCTGAAGTGAATTACACAATAAAAATGGGCCGGAGAAAATTATTCACGCATGTTAATAGACTCAAAGCATACATAGCGCATACAAGCGAATAAAATAAAATAAAGTAAAAAACTTACCATAACAGCAAGGAAAATCCAATCGGGAATAGAAAATCCATAATCCATATAGTAATAAAAAAAAATCGGGAAAAGAAAAATCGTAACTCATATAAAAATACACTAACTACACTACAACTAAACTAGCACTACGGAAGAAAACCAAAAGCTTTAAATATCTAAATCCGTAATGTGATCGAAGTCTCCGGGAACAGTAGAAAGCTCACTATCATCAGAGTCACGACGCGTGACAAGAGGCCCGCGCACTTCTCCATTAGAATTAAAGTTCAAAGAAGTGTCTGAAAAATGTTCTACATCATCGGAAGCCACTTCCGCTTCGGCAACAGACAACATCTCGCCACCCGACATCGCCAGTCTCACCAGCCTTGAAATTAAGAAGGTCTGGACTGCGACAAGCCACTGAGCGGCATCTTGCAAAGTCTCGAAAAAACCGAGAAAACCCTCATCCCCCTTATCCTCCAAGGGAGATTGGTTCATGACAGGAAACTCCTCGTTTCCCACCATCCAAATTATCGTTCCCCACATCCAAATTATCATTCCTCACATCCAAATCATCGTTCCCCATGGGAAAATTCTCATCTTCCACGGGAGGATCCCCAAAAACACTACCAACTAAGTTCTCTTCCTCGCCATCCGTAATCGCTTCCTCGCCATCCTTGAAAAAAATGTCGCGAGGAATACACATGTTAAGATTACCGTAAGGAAAGCTATGCGCACAGGTAGATAGACCGTGAACAACTAAAGAGCACTCGGCAACAGTAAGAAGAAGAAATCTCAAAAACGCTGACCGAATGAAAAAAATATATTTCAGAGAACTGATAAAAACATAAAGAGAGGAGAACCTGATAAAAAATTAACCTCATAAGCAAAACATAAGCAACACAAGAGAGCTGCAGCGCACCGATTCACAAGGAAGAATAAATAAAGATAATATTGTATTATATTACAGAACAATACTGTGGACAACATTATACCTCGCAGTGAACCCAACATAAAAACATTGTACGAAATCGAAACCTTCACCCACCATCCAGAGATATACTTCGAGAAAATAGGAAAATTACACTAGATGGAATCATCATGGAAACTAGTAATTAAAATAAATATCACAGCAGTTGCAAAAAGACTAACACAACTAGACCTATACATTCAAAAAACAAAAAATCTATGTAAAATAGCAGTTATGAAAAGAGAAACATATGAAAATTTCAACGCCATAATAAAAGAATACCAAAGAACGAACCTGTTAGTAGCAAGAATAATTTCTATATATAAACAGCCAAAGATACAAAAAAGAGGAATAATCGATGGAATAGGCTCAATTGCCAAATCATTATTCGGCATCATGGACGCTAATGACGAAAAACTCATTAATGAACAGTTGACAATACTACACGACGCACAACAAGCAACACAACATTCAATAAAGAACCAAATTAAAGTAATGAAAGCAACAATAGCACACATTGACAACACATTGAAAAAATGATACAACATAACGAATACCTCCTCGCAAATACAACAAAAAACCTAAGAATCCAATTACTAGAGAACAACAGGATAATATACACGAGAACTTTATAATAATCAATGCGATATTAGCAGATTTAACATGCGATACCGAGGACATATTAGAATATTTAACCGCAATAAAGAAAGGAATTATGCATCCACGCTTAACGCCAATCGATCAAATAATAGAAAGTCTTAAAGACGCGAATTTACAAGTAC
>JAJVSH010000251.1:135124-153662 GCA_021460005.1 Tetramorium alpestre | reverse complement strand
TAACAGGAATAACAATTTGGAAGAAAAAACGAAGCAAACCAGTGAAACGTGTAACATTAAAAGTAGATACAGAAAATGAATTCCAATTACCTAGATCTATTCTTAATCGCAGTAAAAGTACACGTTTCTAAAATTAGCATGTAATAGAAAAACTCTGTACCTTCATTTTCCTTTCCAACGGGGGAGGGATGTAGTAGCTCAGAAGCTACCACAATGCAAGTTTGCATTTCCGACCGCATAGCAACGGTCACGCCAACGGCTAACGGAAATGCAAGATTGCTGAAAACGATGAAATTAATATGGGGAGACCGCGCGCGATTGATAAAGCAATTGCCTTATATGGTCCCATTTAGAGGAACCTTCCCCACCAAAATTCACAGTTAAAAGCACTATAAAAGTGCTCGCCTAATTGACGAGCGCGGAGATCGAAATCGAAAAGCCAGTAATTAAGGTCCGTATTTGTCAATCGCGGAAGCAACGGCGGATGCAAGTGCGTCGTCACATGAAAAGTGTAAAAGTTCTGTACAACACCTCGGAAATACATGTAAGTGATAACAAGACAACGTTAGTGTTAGTTGCTCAAACCAAGAAGAATCTTGCTCAACCCTCCTCTGAGTCCCTACTCAACAGACGAACGAATCCTAAAATTTCTTTGTTGCGTCGAGAGGCATAACAATAGAAATTTCGAATATTATCTTTTCAGATAAATTGATAATTAGAATCCTGGCTAAACTTAAAACTTCAGGATTGGAAAGACTCAACTTCTGCTCACATTCAAACTATTTCTTGACAGACCGGAGCTCTGTTTGTTTTCTTTAGTTAAATTTTATCTCGAGCTTACACGAGCATTCCGACAAGAGATTGCCAAGCGTTTTTTATTTTGTATCGTTACCCACACAGATCAATATCTTCCCAGACGTTAGGCTGCTGGGTAAAAATTGTAATGAATGCTGCAGGAGTCGATATTACTATTTTCTCCGCTCATTCCACACGACTTCGTTTGCTGCAACTAAAGGTATTAGTGTGGACGAAATTCGGCGGACTGCGGGTTGGAGTAGAACCTCTGAAACCTTCGCGCGGTTTTACAACCGGCCCATTATTGAGATTGCATCGCTTCAATCCACAATTTTGAATAATCTGTAGCTGTCTGCTAATGTATATAATATTGATATTTTTTGATGATTTTGATTATTTTAAGTTTAAAGTATTTCATGTCAGTTTATTTTATATACTTATATATTTTCTTATCAGTTTGTATACGAGAGTCTTCGCCAAGGGGCATAATATTTGTACTTTATTTTAATTTTAAGTATTTTACTTTCAAGTCAGTTTATTTTATATATTCATACTTTTTCATGTCAAGTTATTATACAGGGTGTTCAAAAAGTCCCGGATCGGTTGAATAACTTGTAAAGTAGGCGTCGCATTGAAAAATGACCGAGATAAAAGTTGTAGGGAAATGTCCCTGGCTATCCGATGGAGACCTTGGATGTGACCTTGACCTTGATCTTCAAGGGCATTTGAAGGTTAAGTCGATTTTTTAAATGGAATCCCATATTTTTGATCTCAAAAACGAAAAGAACGGAAAATTTCACGTTCAGATACTTGACCTTGACCATTTAAAAAATTTGATCTCTGATGGTTGACAAGGCTGACGAGCATCACGGTTAAGGCAAAGTTGAGTGATACCCGGCCAGTGAAGGCAAATCTAACATCAATCCCAGCCGGTTAAGGCCGCCTTGTCTTAACCGGCTGGGATTGATGTCACACTTGCCTTCACTGGCCGGACATTACCCAACCTTTTCTTAACCGGTTGGGATTGATGTCAGACTTGCCTTCACTGGCCGGGCATCACCCAACCTTGCCTTAACCGGCTGGGATTGATGTCAGACTTGCCTTCATTAGCCGGGCGTCACCCAACCTTGCCTTAACCGGCTGGGATGCTCGTCAGCCTTGTCAACCATCAGAGGTCAAATTTTTAAAATGGTCAAGGTTATATCTGAACGTGAAATTTTCCGCTCTTTTTGTTTCCGAGGTCAAAAATATGGGGTTCCATTTAAAAAAATCGATTTGACCTTCAAATAACCTTGAAGGTCAAGGTCAAGGTCAAAGCCAAGGTCACCATCGGATAGCCAGGGACATTTCTTACAACTTTTATCTCGGTCATTTTTCAGTGCGACGCCTACTTTACAAGTTATTCAACCGGTCCGGGNCTTTTTGAACACCCTGTATATATAAATATATACATATATATATATATATTATTTCATTTTATTATATGTACGTATAGCGTTCTTCACAAATCTGTGCGTAAAATCTACCTTCTATCCATCCGGACGAGAAAGACATAATTGATAAATTGAACGAACTTACCTTATAAAGTTCGATTCCAATTATGCTGTCTCGTCCGGATGGATACTTCCTCCCCCCCCCCGTTCCCAGGAAACAGATTTGTGGCGTTAAAAAATGAAGATCCGATAGAGCACGGACGCGGCGGAGAGCGTAGCGTGCATTTTGCTTACCTTTAAATTCCTGTTATGGTTGACGCAAGGAATGCGACTACCATCTATCCATCCGGACGTGACAGCATAATTGAAATCGAACTTCACAAGGTAAGTTCGTTCAATTTATCAATTAAATTCTTCAAATATAGAAATAATTATTTTATTAGATTGAATTTCTACTTTATTTATTAGTTTTATTTTTTTTATTTCTTCTATAGTTTTAATATATAGGTATATTTATATATGGGGGGGATAAGTTTTTAAGGCGGTTTATTTATTTAGTAATATTATTTATTTTTTCTATAATTTTAATAATTATTAGTCCTAATGTTATTAGAATTTTAATTGGTTGGGATGGGTTAAGATTAGTTTCTTATTGTTTAGTAATTTATTATCAGAATTATATTTCCTATACTTCTGGAATAGTGAGTATAATATGTAATCGAATTGCTGATGTTGGTTTGTTAATAGGGATTAGATTGTTAATTATTAATGGGAGATGAAATATATGAATAATTAGAAAAAAATTTGAAATTTTTATATTATTTTTAGCTGTTATTGAGCTAAAAGAGCTCAAATTCCATTTTCAGTTTGATTGCCTAAGGCAATAGCTGCTCCTACTCCTGTTTCGGCATTAGTTCATTCTTCAACGTTAGTTACAGCAGGGGTTTATTTAATAATTCGATTTAATAGAATTTTAATAAAAAGTAACGTATATTGTATATTATTGTATTTATCTGTATTAATAATGTTTATGGCTGGATTAATGGCTAGTGTGGAAAATGATTTAAAGAAAATTATTGCTCTTTCTACATTAAGTCAATTAGGATTAATAATAATAATTTTAAGATTGGGGGGAAAATAATTTCTTTTTATCATTTATTATTATTATTAACTCATGCTATTTTTAAATCTATATTGTTTATATGTGCGGAGATTATTATTTATTCTATATTTAATAGTCAGGATACTTTTTGTAATTTTTTTTTGTAATAATCAGGAGTTTTTTGATAATTTAAATTTAAATATTCCCTTTACTATGATAAGATTTTTAGTGGCTAGATTGGCTTTATGTGGATTTCTTTTTTTGGCTGGATTTTATTCAAAAGATTTTATTATAGAATTAGTTTATAGAACACATATTAATTTGTTTATTTTGATTATAAGGATTTTATCATTAGCTTTCACTGTAATATATTTTATACGATTATATTATTATATTTATTTTAATAAATTAAAATTTTATAGATATTTTAATATAAAAGAAAGAAATGAGAGTTTCTATAGTAATTTTATTATTATTTAGGGTAATAATAGGGAGAAAATTGGTTATTTTTTATTATTATTTAGTATATTTAAAAATTAATCTAAACTTTTTAACTTTAATAATTTGTATAATAGGGATATTGTTTGGGTAATAGGAATAAAGAGGGGTTTCTAACCCAGGTCCTCCGAGGGAGGAGCGGGGCGGGGGGTACACTGCGGAGCGAGGGGTATGACGTTACGCGGACGGGAAGGTACAGTGACGCGTGTGCTTGTAGTTTATACGAGCGCCGACTAAACAAAACCTTTGATATCCAGCCGCTATCTGATATCAAATTCAGCCGCTATCAAGTCCAGCCGTTATCGGTGATATCATCCCTATCGACCCGATTGTCCCCATCCCCACCCTCGGGAAGACTCTTACGATTGTCTCACCTCCCCCCAAAAAAAAGACCCATACGATTGCCTCCCTCCCATTTCCAGGAAGACTCCTTTGATAACGCCGACTAAACAAATCCTGCGACACCACCCTTTAGATAAGTAGCGAGCGCTAATGTTATGACTGATGCGATATGAATTGGGTTACAGAGTTGTGCATTCCATTCTGTATCGTCATGACTCTTTTGATAGCGCCGATATCCGGCCGCTGAAACGCGATGCCATCCTCTAGCGATCGTCTCGCCATTTGGCGAAAAAATTAGATTATAAATTTTAAATTAAAATTTTATATTTTTTCATATACAAAATTCTTTCTTATACATACATCTTTTTTTTCTTACATGCTAAAAATTAGAGCCAACAGCTCGCAATCGATGAGGTGATCCTTGTCGAAAGCCTCGCTAGCACGGATTGCGTTTGCGATCTCGGTGGAATTGGTCAAAGAAGAAGTGGTGTGCCAAAACTGTCTAAACTTGGTGTCAACCGTCTCGATTATATTTAACAATGAATCGAACGTCACATCGATGCACCGATCCAAGATAAACATAAACATCAACGTCGATTCGGTCATCGCCAAACATACATTCGATGATTCGAGACGTACGAGTTTAATCGCACGGATCGTTAGCGGTCCAGCGCTTATAACTCTACGATCGTTTCGAAGTAATTGCTGAATATTCCATCGTTGCTCGTAGAGCCCCTTCCACGTTTCGAGAGACAATATCAGTTCGTTTCGGCGATGATCTCCTATGGCGATCTTCACGTAGCTCGGTGGACCCACATTGATACCAATTTCGAGATATTTCCCCGTGGCCGTCAGCGCGTATCGTCTGCTGAGTATGCGCTGTGTCCAATTAACTGCTCTTTTCTCGTCAAAAAATCGACTTCTAAAGAAAAAGGATTTACAAATTAAATACAAAATGTACAAAAATATATAAAAATAGGAAGCTCTGTACTTACTCGTTACATTTTCTCTTCTTATTTTCATGCAGCGTCGCTTTATCGTGCTTAAGCGGTACATAATAATTCATAGTCTCGCTGCTGCTTCTTTCAGCGGAATACATGTTTTTTTTTTTGAAAAGGTTTGTTGGTACGAGAGGTCGATGCAATGCTGTAATCGTGTAAAACTAATTGCGCGCATACGCGATTTATCTTTTTTTTAAGAGGAGAGGGGATAGACGCTGAGGGAGTGGGGGGAGGAGGATATGTTTATAGAAACGTGTTTAAACCTGAAAAGACATGATTAGAGGAGAGGGGTAGAAGAGAAGGAGGGAATTGAAAAACTAATTGCGCACATATGTGACGTCATTCATTATTTTTTGAGAGTAGAGGGGGCAAATTGTTTATAGAAACGTGTCAAAACCTGAAAAGATGTCGAAAGAAACTTCGAGAAACGTCAAGTAGTTTTTAAGAAAACAAAATACATTGAGTAGTTTTTAGCAATACGTTAAAATACATCAAATGGTTTTAAGAAAAACGTCTAAATACGTTAAGTGGTTTTTAAAAAACGTTAAAATACGTCAAGTAATTTTTAGGAATACGTCAAAATACGTCAAGTAGTTTTTAGCAATACGTCAAGTGGTTTTAAGAAAAAACGTCTAAATACATCGAGTGATTATTTACAAAAAAGACGAAAAACGCCTAAATACGTTAATATGAAGTAAACATTGTTCGAAATGGGGAAGGAGTTATAAAAATTGACGATATATGTGTAGATAGTATACGTTTATTTTTTATGGTCGTTTTGCCACTAATTGTATAACTTGAATACATTTTGTAAAGCACAATTGGATACATGATTATGACAACGCAAAGTATGTGTAGCGTTCATCTTTTTCAACGATTCCACTCTTCGTAGTGCTCGTCGAGGCTCTCGATATAGACATCCTCTCTCGCATTGTCCAGCAGCAAATCCCGCAGCCATTCTCGTTTCTCGAGCCCCTTTACATATACGATGGGCGAGGTTTCGTTTTCCCTCACCGCCTTGGTAATCAACTCTTTAGCCCTGTAATCGTACTGAATCGGTCCGTCGTCCCAGCATAACCCGTGATATTTCACCGTCAACCAGATTACGCGCTGTCTGTCCGCTTTGCTGAGAAAATACCACGGCTCGGGGTTTTCGAAGATGTAATGAGAGAGAATAAATCCCTCTCTGAGAGCGGCGAACTCCATCACGACGAAGGAGTTTCTACCGACGGTGAAACCTTGCAGATCCACAAACGTCGGTGTGGACATGGCTAACGTTGGTGCGGAATGTGAGATGATCGCGGAATGTAGTAGATTTTATACCGCTCTCTTCTCCAACGCGATGTGTCGCACTTAGATGATTTTGCATACAACGTTGGTCAACAGATGTACTGAACCACGCGATCGTGTATGATGAGACAGTAGGCGGTCGTATTCGCGGGTACGTTCTCCTTACACTCGAATCCCAATCTCACATCCACGGTTACGCTCTTGACCGACTCGTTTTGTCGAGAACAGTCGAATCACGAACGGACCGTAACGTTTGAAAGTTGTGACAATGAGACTCGGTTCGAGATATTCGTATCCGTAGTAGCCTTTAATGAAACGCGCGTACATGTCGTACAGAATCGTCCATTTCTTCTTATTGAAGTCCAGATTCATATCGTCGTACGGATAACATTCCGAATTCAGATAGAGTTTCAAGTTGCTCAAGTTGCAGTCGTCGAATCGGCTCACATCCTCGGACATGACGTTCTTCCGACCCGTCTGCAGAGCGAAGACAACGTATCGCGGCTTCTCGAGCTGTGAAGTGGTCTTGATGGCCCACGAATGCTTGGTTGTACTCTGCAGTAGCGGAAACTCGTACAGATCCCACGAGCGAAAAGCCATGCTGAGGTATCGTTTTTCCAAAGCACGCAGCATCGACAGCTTATTTATTTCGTTTAGTAGCACGTGTGGCATTCGCCATTGTACTTTAAACAATTCAATCTCGGGATTCATCGCCGAATCCCCCACCAGGCAATTGTTATTGTTGCGGGATCGTCATCAATCAGAATCAACTCGTGACAAGCGTTGATAACCGGGCAATTGTTATCGTTGCGGAATCGTCATCAATCAGAATCAATTCGTGACGAGCGTTGATAACCACGCGTCTGTAATCCTCGCAAAATCCCAGTAACATGTAGAGCGGTACGCAGAAATTAAAGTATCCGTCCGCACTACTCTGCGTATCCCGGCGTTTCTCAGAATCACGCTTTTATCGGACGATACCGTTACATAGTTTTTAAGCGTGCTTGTTATTCCGACGTTTCTGTTGCGATTAATCTCTACATCGTCGAGTTCGTATCGAATCTCGTCGAACATGAACGCGACGCAGTTATGCAACAGTACGACACTAGATCCCTTGACTTCGGTCTTTATCGTTAGTTTTCCCTCAATGTATAGAAAACTTTCATATGGCAGCGTGTACAGGTTCTATTGCTATATGAATATTCTTATATTGTCGCTGTGTCCGAACGTCGTATTGACGTATGGATTGTACGTGTGAGTCTCGAGCTTGACGATGCGATCGTCGAAGACCGGCTCGTCCCCGATGTTGAGAATGTCCGTCATTGTTAGATGTTTCGTACCGCGAATCTCAGAGATTTTAAAAATTCAACGTTCGAGGCATTGAGTTTCTTTCTCTCGGACGATCGGATATTATCGAGAGCAATTGTTACGCGTGTGTTATCTCTAGCATGCCTCGAGCCGTTCAACACTAGCATCTCATATCGCGTTATCGTCAACACTTTCGCACGTGCAATCTGACAGTTATCTCCTCTCCTCGAAAGTCGAACAATCGTCCGTACTGGCGACACGTATCGTTAGATCCGTAATGCTCCGTACGATGACTGGCAGGTAAATGATCTGCAACGGCCTTTCCGATATCTTATATCCTGGCGGCACGTTCGGTGAAAATTCGTGTATCGTGTGCACACGTTTACTGTTGCTGTACGCGCCCGCGGTCACATTGCACTCTATACGGATAACGTTCACGTTCATAATATTGATCGGCATGTCCGATGTGTACCATTTTCGCGGTTCCAATATACGATTCGACAAGAATCCCAGCAGCGATCCAATGTTGTTGGATTTGCTAAAGTTCACTCTGTAGGCGCATTTAATCTCGCTCCTCATCGTATTGTAATTAGCGCGCAGCACTATCGGGTATTCTTTGACCTCGTCGTCGCTCGTTTGTTCGCCATGTTTCTTTTCACGGAGTGTACGTTTCAAAAACACGTTTACGGCTTGTAACTCGTACGATCCCTCGGGAATTGTAATTTTAGCGTCATTACTGCCAAAGTAAAATTTATTGTCGAGGCATTCACGTTTGCTATCGTGTGGTAGGTCTCAAAGTCCATCAGACCGAGCTCATAGTCGCCGTCGCTCAAATCTATGGCTGGAGAGTAGTTTACCGCGAGGACGCTGCTCCTGCCGCTCAGCGTGAGCGTCAACGACATGATGGAAAAACTGCTCGACCGACACTGAGTCCTCGCAGCCGCTCGTCAGGCTTTAAATTCACATGCATCCACCGTTCGGAGAAACCATAAACACATCTGACCGCAGATGTTCTGGCCGTATGTTTGATAGGGTGTTCGATTGTACTCTATCGTCTTAACACTGTTTCCAAAATAGCGAATCAGTTCTCCGGGAGGTCGAAGATTGCCAAAACTGTCAAAGTACACAACGCGATCTCTCCTCTTGGCATATGCCACCCAATGAGTACCGTCGCGTCGTCCAGATTTACGATACCGCTCTCGTTTCGACGCATACCGCCTGTCGGTAACGAGTCACGCATGAAAACGCCTCTAAAATATGATACGCGCATACGTCTTGCCAGTCGATTCAATTGTACGTTCGTCGTAGCACCCGCGGGCATTTCTAACGCTTCCTGGACGTTTTTTTTCCCCCTCTTTACGGCCCCCTGTCCGCGTTTGTACGGGCCGAGATACAGTCCCCGTCCGTATTTGTACGAAGCGAGATAGAGTCCACGACCTTCCATCGCGCGATCGTAACATTGCAGCTCCTCGAGTTGACGTCGCGCGGCTTTGCTGTCGTTTATCGCCTTTGCCACACCGACCGCCGATCAAGGATCCAAGCGCACCCAATATCGGTAGAATCGGCAATACGCCGCCGCGTTTTGCTACCGGAAATATCCGTTTTTTCGTCTCTTCGTCTTTTTCGTCTTCCCATTCCGATCTTCGTCTTGGCTTTCATCGCCGCCCAGATAACCGTGGCGGCGGCTCTCTCGCCCAGCGACGAGTCCCCCGCGACGATACGTTTCCGCGTCTTCTCGGCGAGTGTTCTGTCAGCCGCGTTTCTCTCGATGAGATCGTTGCTCCGAGAATACGCTATATCGTGCTCGCGGCACGCCGCGTCCAGTGGATTTATATCTCGATCGCCTCTCGCCAACGTTTCTCCAAGTGAATTCCCGGACCGCAAAATTTATAGCCGGGGATGTGTAGTTCGAAGGGAAGCGCGTTTATCGCGCTATTGAGTAGACTACCGCCAACTTTTATGCTAGACGTCGTAGTCGTTGACATTCGCGACAATCCTTGATCAACGGCGGCGGATGTGCGTTCGCTGAGTCGGTAGATTGTAATGATCCAGGCAATGACGATACTGCCGGATCCGCCTTGATATGCTCCGGAAGTTTATCCCACACATAATCTATATGATTGTACAACTATCGTAACAGTACGATCTTCGGCACATACTTCAATTGTTCGGCGGTTAAATTGTATATGTCACTTTTATCCAGCAGAAGCAGAAACATTTCTGAGCGATTCGCGGTTCCGCGCGGCTATAAATAGACGCGTCCTCTCTATTCGGAAGCTCAAAGAGAAATGAAAATTCATGTGACAGCGCGGTTATAAATAGGTGCGAAGAGAAATGAAATGCGGCAGCCGTTGACGATACGTGTCACAAACTGCGACGACAAACTACAGATGATGAGAAACAACGCGAAGAAACGCAAACACAGTGCGATGTTATCGACCACTATACGCGCCATCATTTGCGATCCCTCGAATTGCGGTAAAACCAACGTTTTGATAAGCTTGCTGGAAAGTCCGTACGGCGTACGTTTCGAGAACGTGTATGTGTACTCGAAGTCACTGCAGCAACCAAAGTATCAATATCTGGAGAAACTACTGACATCGATCGATGAAATCGGCTATTTTACGTTCTCCAATAACATTGATGTCATTCCACCGAGCGAGGCGCGTCCAAACTCGATCTTTGGTTTTGATGATGTCGCGTACGACAAGCAAGATACGGTGAGAGAGTACTTTTCAATGGGTCGACATTCAAACGTCGATTGCTTCTATCTCTGTCAGACGTACGCGAGAATACCCAAATATCTGATACGCGATAACGCGAACCTGCTGATCCTGTTCAAGCAGGATTCTACCAATATGAAACATGTTTACAACGATTTACAACACGTGAACACCAACATGTATGGGGATTTCAACGTGTTTTGTCACGATTGTTGGCTGTCCGAATACGGATTCGTGATAGACAAGGACAGTTCGCTTACGAACGATCGATACCGAAAAGGATTTAACATGTTCGCGATACCGTAAAACGATCAGTCGTCGTCGAAACCTTGTCGAGATAAATCATGGCTGAGAGCAACGATACTCGCGAGCGCGAAAAGATCGCGAGGGAGATTGAGAAGACGAGTGAATCGATCCGCAAGAAACATCGCGCCTTGAAGACCGGTAGGATCGAGAATGATATCGCGGTAAAGACAAGCCAATTATCGAGCCTCTGCAAAAGATGGTTGAAAATTCTAGCGCGGTAAAAGACAAGCCGCGTGACGACGAAGGGAACGAAACATTACCCATCCAGGAACACGATGCGGTATTGAAAAAGAGGAAACGAACGTTGGATCACGTCGCATCAACGCCGCATAAATCGTACCGATTTGAACCTCCGCTGGACGTATCACCGATACAGTCCGCGATGGCGACAGCCATACAACAGCTCGCGATGACGACAGCCGTATAACAGCCCGAATTGCTCGAGAGCGGCGAGAATGTTTCCGAGACCACAGACGATTCGCTCGTAACAGCGAAAGCAGCTGGAAACGGCGGAGGGTCGAAAAGCATTCCTCGGTAACCTGGGTCCGTTGAGCCAAAAGTACATCGAGATCGTTTTGAGCAACGATAAAAAGCGGTTTAGATCTCGTGTATGGCGTTCGTTTGACCAATGATGGAACGATGCTCGGTAATAAACGCTTTGATGTGAATAACTATGACGACATAATTATCGGTGGTATCGATGGTACGCGATACATCGGTACGCCTGGTCTTTACGAGTTAATCTTCAACAAATCGCCCAATGACAGCGTCTATACGGAAGAAGATGTGCAAAAGTACAAAGATATACTGCTACGACAAGCGCACAATTATGACCCAAATGATCGAGTAATGGGCAACAGAAGATACAAGTACAGATATATAATCGCACCGTTGCTAAAGATCGAGTCTGGAAAAGGATTACCTCGCGCTATGACGTTGAACGACAATGCGGATGATTACGTGCACTAGGACGATCCCAACGAGCTGGTGGATCGTCTACGTTTACTCGACGCTTCGCACCGAACCGGTCACAACGCTCACGACAACGAGATACTATCATTGAGGAATTTTGCGAGGCTGGTATCATTATAAATTAACAAATGTATTGTCGAAACGAATCAGTCGAACGATGTCAGTAGCATCGGAAAAATGCCCGTCAATAAATGTGGACTGTTCGAACGGAGAAATGACTCGATCGACGGCGGACTGGTGAGAAGTTATGTGCGTCATAACGCTCTGTGTCATGCCGGTGCGGATTTTGACGCAAAATCGCGCAAGATTCGTCGCGTAGCTCAACCGGAGACTAACGATGACGCGGCAAACAAACTATACGTGGAACAGTGTGTTAAAATTTTGAGGAATGAATTTATCAAGAGACTGATCGCGTTCGAGAAGGACGTACCGCGTTACGGAATACGATAAGCGATGCTACCACCGAGTCAAAAAACGGCAACGAGCAAGGAGAATAAGAGCAGAGTTAAATCTTCGCACGTGCTATTACCAGTCGAAGATCGATCATGAGATCCGAAAAAGCTATCAGTTCGGAGAGGCTCGTCGAGGAACTGCATGCTCCGGCGAGAAGAAATTTTCCGCGAAGACGCGTCATAGTTCGAGGATACGATGACCTGTGGTAGGCTGATATCGTCGAGATGCCGTACTCGCGTTTCAATAGAGGCTATCGCTACATACTCACCGTCATCGATGTGTTGAGTAAATATACGTGGGCCGTGCCGCTCAAGAGCAAAGGTGGAAGCGAGATGGCTGAAGCTATCGCCGAGATAATTCGAGAGAGCGAGAGACGTCCGAAAAATTTACAGACTGACAAGGGAAAAGAGTTTTACAACGCTGATGTGCAACGACTCGTAAAGAGACACAGCATCAATCATTACTCCACGTACTCGGTGTTGAAGGCGTCAGTCGTCGAGCGATTCAATCGCACGCTCAAGAACAATATGTGGAAGATGTTTACGCTCAACGGAAACTACAGATGGATTGACGCGTTGCCGCGTCTCGTGTCTGATTACAACGCGTGAAAACATCGAACGATCGGCATGAGACCCGCCGACGTTACATCCGCGATCGCCGAAAGACTCTTGGCTACAGTGTACAGCGTGATAAAGATTGCAGGGCCGGCAAAGTTCAAAGTAGGCGATTCGATGCGCGTGAGCAAGTACAAGACCGTCTTCGAGAAAGATTACACGCCGAATTGGACCACCGAGGTGTTTAAAATCGCTAAAGTGCAGCGCACCAATCCCGCGACGTACCTGCTCGAGGACTATTGCGGAAAATCTATCGCCGGAGCGTTTTACGAATACGAATTGCATCGCGCAACCGATCCCGACGTGTATCTCGTGGAGAAGGTGCTGCGCAGGAGAGTTGACAAGGTTTACGTGAAGTGGATGGGATTCGATGGATCGCACAACTCTTGGATACATAAAGACAATGTTGTTTAATTTTTTTTTATACAAAATTTATTCATTTTAAACATAAAAAAATGTAATTTGTATATAATATAAAATGTATAATGTATACAATATATACGATATAAAAATATAAGGGTTTATACAAAAAATCATTAATATCTTTTACATAGTAATATATTTACAAAGGTATTTACAAAGGCATATAATGTCCCCACGGTGGAGTATCGGTCGAATCCGGTACAATGTATCGTTTGTCATCGTACGGACTCAGAGCGATTTTCTTTTCGGACACTGTATATACTTCGTGCAGCTTGGATCCTATGCAAGTCTGCTGTCGCGTCATTGCTATCTCTTATTTTAAACACCGCGTAGAATCTTCAAATGTTATAAGTTCACGCTACAACGTTACTCTTTACACTTTTAATCTTCTTCGTATCCTTCTTACCGTCGACTCGCAAAGCATATATTTTCGCTCTGAGCCCTACGAATTCTGTCATTATTACACCGTTGTTCTCATCTTTCATTAGTCCCGGCACTTTTTTATTCGCAACTTTGTTATACCGTACGCGTTATCTGCCGGATAATCGCGTGTCGAATCTGTTACCGTCACGTTTCATCTCATATACATCCTCGCACATGATGTGGTATATGAGACTGTCCGTGTGGGTGTACATTACTTTACACATGTCTCGATATAACGGTAGCATATACTCGTGGTGAAATTCATACAAGCAAGCTTGGATATGTCGAGGATACACATACTCACGTAGATCGGCTTGTCAAATTTTACTTCGAGTTTACGCATTTCGATAGCGACCAAATTTTCAGAAAAAATACTCCGGCTATGAAAATTTGATTTTGCGATCATTGTCTCCGCGCCGTATCGCTCATCCCATTTTGTTAACAATTTTACATCGATGTGGTTACGCACATTCTCCATGGTTTTGCCGAAAACAGCGTTATTCATTAATTTATAGAAATTCTTTTCAAAATCATTTTTAGCGAGTATTCTAAATTTGGTATTTAATTCGATATAATTACGAAGCCACGGAGATTGTGCGAATTGTAATACGCGATGAATTTTCGTGACGCGAGGACCGTGACGCGTGCACTGTTGCGATAAAGTATGACATATCGCTTCTTATCGTATAGTGTCGCTAGAAGTTTAACCTGCCGCTTGTCGGGCGGCTTATCGCGCGTCAGAACGGTAGGTCAGTATGTGAGTCATGCAGATTGCGGGTACTCCAAGTCGACCTCGAGAATATAACCCGTGGGCGAGTCCGAAGCGATCGCGCTGTAATCAAAATTTGTAGTATTGTCGACCCATTGAAATTCGGCGTAAGGCAGTGGTTGACACATTGCCCAACCGTACAAATTATTAACGTCAAAATGCATTAGGTATGACGATGGTTTCGATGGCTCATACGACTGCATGTATTTATTGTTGGCTCGCGCGTATCTGCCGGAGCATTGACTTAGCCCGCCGCGTATACCACGCTCGATGAATAAGACCATGTCAATGTCCGTAAGCAATTCAAAATTGATACGTGTATGTTTTAACATCGCATCCCACGTAAAATCAGGTAAGGTGTAATAGTACGCGGGATCGAGTCCGTAACTAGTGACGCAATTAAACTCACGAAAATTTTCGAATACATCGGCCAGCAACAAGACATCCGTTTTTTAAATATAAGTCGCTGTACTCGCCCAGGGTTTGAATGCAAAATCGTTGCCAGACGTTCCGCGTGCGCGTAATCGCTTTCGCATACAGTTTCGCTGGTGAAACTATAAAGAAAGAACTATAAAAGAACTATAAAATGACTCGCGCGGTGGTAAACACGAGTCCTCCAATTTATCCATGTGATCCACATATTCATACGAAAAGACACCTTTTCTTGTCAACAATTTAAAATCATCGCTTGATAAATTTGGAAAATTGTAACACAGAATTTTCAATTTATCTGTACTTAAAAAAGATGCCAATTTTTCAAGACTGAAAGTACTCAAGAAATTTAAATGAATCGATGAATCGCAATTTTATGTAATTTCGCGATTTCGAACTATCAGTGGTGTCTTTCACATGTTTGGTGAAGGATATGTATTTTTTCTTCGTTATCGGAAGCAACTCTACATGTCCTTCATACGCTGTAACTATTTTCTTGATGATAAAATGTGAATCATAGCCGGATAAGTTATGGAAGGGGAATGTTGAACGAATCTTTGTAATTTAATTTACAGTTTGAATGCGCGGGACCTCTATACCGACCGGTCAGGTGGCAATGATCGCGTACCCTTTCATCATCCAGTGCGAACGGTTTCTCGCAAATATAACAGTGTGTAGCGCTACGATACGCCATCCACTGTTCCATGGAAACATTAGCTGAGAGAACTGATTTTACACGATACGCCAAACTTTTTAATTCCTCAGCGAACCACGCAACGCAGTCGATACCGCGATAAGATCGGTACGCTGACAAGGAGTCGTCATGCGCGCAATGCACGTAAAACGCTACGCTGTGTACCTGGTGATATTGATAGGCGCATGTAGATGTTGTTGAATCCGTGTCTGTCTTCTTGAGTGTACACTCTAAGTCAGCGTATACGATGTACGGTACCCGCTGTAATTTCTTTCCTGCTGTAATTTTTGAAGCTGAGCCACTTGTCGTCCTCGCCGGGCAATCGAATGGCATAGTCGTTCATTTGTTGGCAATTCACAATGTGAGCTGTCATTTCTCGCTCGAGCTGAAGTAATGTAGACATCTGAAAAAGAAATTTATATTAATCATTTATATTAATTATAAGCATACTGCGTAATTAAAAAAAATATACATATCTATCGCAGAAATATTTCTTTTCCTTGTGTCGACTCACTTGCGATCCCACTAGGCGGGACAAGTTTTTGATCCAGGCAAAGTGTCCTACATCGTCTTCCTGCACGTACAGCAGGTTGACATGCTTTTCCAGCTTCCGACTGGTGAACTGTAGCGGTAGGATTTGCTTGTCTTCGATGGTGTTCACGTTGATGGAAATATTATTTAAAAGTTCAAATTTTTTAATTTGACTCAATGTCATTGGGAACACAATGTCTCGCACATTCAACACTTCCGTATAATGCGGATACGATGATACTCGATCCGCATGTATTTCGAGCGGATACATGGCGGCGACCACCGACCACGCGAAACACGCGTTGTCATTAGACCCACTGTCACGCTCTTGAAATTCCTCAAGGGACGCCAGGGTAAGTTCGACGACGCGCTACTCGTATCACTCACGTAAGTCTGTTGTACGAAATAGTTCGCAGTTTCGCGCGTTGACACTCTTGTTGACACATTTATTACCCGCGACAAATTCACCGTTAAAGACAGTGTTTATTTTCACGCTGTTGCGTATCGTTAAAACTTCTCGCACTCGCTCGATCACTATCGCCAGCGTCTTTTAAAAATTGTCGCGGCTCGATATAGTTCGCGTCGATCACTGCACTGGTCAACACGCGATTTTCAAACGCGGTATCGATTTCTCGCCAAACGAGTCTCTTCGCGTTGCCACTGCTAGCCGTATATTCATCACCGCCGAGATATGTAAATCATCTTTCCAGCACAGTTTTCGCACCCACGAATCGCGCGATACTCGCCACCACAGACTGTCTGTGCCCGATCGAGAGCCGCGGACGCTTGACTCGGCTGTGCTCTTCGAGCCGTCGCACACACTCGTCACATTGCTGTGCCAGGTGAAATATTCGCTCAGGGTAGCGATTCTGCTGGATCGTTCCAGCAGGTCGCGTTCGATTTGCGCAAATTGTTCCATGTCTTTTTCCAGTTATTATATTTCGTCACAATTTTCTGTGGAACGCTTACACGCGACACGTTCGCACGATGTGCAAAAACGTTCATATCTCTGAATGATATAATGCCACTCCCTAAAGTCGCAAATTTTAAAATAGTCAACACTTTTATATTTTTTTCGTCATTCCTGCTCTTCCTCCCAAGGGTTGTACCTTAGAAGATGAAGTTTAAGTTTATCCCATAACAATGGGATAAACTTGTCGAACACGACAGCAATTCTATGCAAATTGCCAATTGCTATTAACTCGACGCACCTGCCGATACCTGCAGGAATCGAGATACACATAGTTTGACGATATCTAATCCTTTGAAAAATTTCCTTACAGTATTCATGTTTCAATATATCGTCCGCTTCTTTATAATGCGATTCATCATAGATCTTATTCAGCACTCCTCTAAACACTCGTCGCTTCGCGGCGTATGTCCAAGGGGACCAAAATTTTCCTATAAAAAGAAAACAGTATCGACTATTTTCGATTTTAATTCCCTGTCTCACGAAGCAGCCACTGGTTCCGCGTATGCCCAGTTCTCGATCGCGTAAAAATTGCACAGGTGAAATTAGTTTCACTGTGCCGATATTTCACTCTGTGCATCTCTTCCTTCGAGAACATTATAAATGTCTTGATCCATGTTGATCACTTTTCAATGTTCAATGCGTGCAGATTGGACACATGTCACATGGGAGTATCACATACATCTTGTCTCTGCACCTTGAACAAAACCTGGCATCCAAATGCAGATCCTCATGCAGAGCGGTTATATGCTTTTGAATAGCATACATTTCTATCATATATCCGACAAATAGACCATGCACGAGGCACACACCGCCAAAGCACCACCCGTTGAATAATAAAAATATATCACACAAAATTTCATGCGCCCATTCAACGCGCTTATTTGTGCTGCGGGCACAACTTTATCGACTCTGTCTGTATTGTTCTCAATGCAATCACTAATATAATCATTATCATTCGCGAGTCTCATCGGATGATGATTCCATTATATTCGTGGCCCAGCAACTTCGTTCACTATATACTCATCAGATCTTCGTTGTCATACACAAAATCTGCCTTTGCAGTCAAGGAGACTCATCACTGTCTGAGGTCATGCACGCTTTTGGACCGATTTTATATTTCATTTGTCTCTCTCTCTCTCTCTCTCTCTCTCTCTCTCTCTCTCTCTCCAACTAACATTATTTTCAAATCACTGATTATCGAAAGAAACTTCCTGGAAGAAAAAATGACGAGACGATCGCTAGAGGGTGGCATCGTGTTTCAGCGGCTGGATATCGGCGCTATCAAAAGAGTCTTGACGATACAGAATGGAATGCACAACCCTGTAACTCAATTCTAATCGTATGTGCGATATCACATCAGTCATAACATTAGCGCTCGCTCCTTATCTAAAGGGTGGTGTCGCAGGATTTGTTTAATCGGCGCTATCAAAAGTCTTCCTGGAAATGGGGGGGGGGG